>JACEFZ010010476.1:62500-70050 GCA_014155875.1 Cepaea nemoralis | reverse complement strand
TCTCCTGCAGGTCAGCAATATCAATGTTAAGACGTTTGAGTGGCATCAGTCACACCCTTTTCCACATCGTAATTAGGTCAAGTCAGTGGAAAATCCTGGACACGGGGTTCTCACGTTCGGGTTTGCAACCCGTAGCGGGGTTTTCTATTTTCTTTTTATTAGTCCCCGGGTTTCATGGTTTTACAGCCTGCGATCAGATTTTGTCCTAGCCCCAAGCACCCATTGAAGCAGGGCAGCCTGTGGCGGATCAGCACCCAATTGGCCGGGGACTGCCCAGTTTGAGGCGGGCGGTAGCTGATCAGTGACACCTGTAGGTGTCTTCCACCGTCAGAGGCAACGCGTGGCGCCCTATGTCTACGCCAACTGACAAGGACTTATAACCCGTAACAGTTGCCTCTCTCTTTGATTCCGAGACCGGTTAAGACCAGGGATGGAGTTATTGCTTCTCCATAGCACAAAGCCTGGACTAAAATATAGAGGTCATGTGTTGCCCATGCAGCATGATCCCTTTCTCGACCTGCCTAGTTCACTCCAGAGGAAAGGTAACACCTCTACATCTGGAACAAGACAAACTACAGAAGCTGCCGGATAAGCAAAGCAATGCTCTAACTGTCCGCCTGTCGGAGCTTCGATCCTAGACCAGTTGCCAACCAAGGCTTAGGGCCTGGTCTGCCCTGCCATGACATTTTGTCGTTAGGTTGCCTTTCCTCGCACCAGGGTAAGGCTTGACCCTCCCAATTGCGCTCTTCCGCCCGAAGCCGTTGGCGCAATGTGGGGGTGTCGGGTTTGGTAAGCGCCGCCCAACGTTCGGCGCTAACAGAAACCAGAAATTGTAAACAATGTCTAATGCACTCTTGCATACAGTAGCAGATACATTGTCCCTCTATGGGTCTGTGATATAATTGTGTAGGCCTGTGATGTCATTGTGTAGGCATGCGATGTGATTGTGTAGGCATGTGCTATGTTTGTGTAGGCCTGTGATATGATTGTGTAGGCCTGTGATATGATTGTGTAGATATGTGATATATTTGTGTAGGCATGTGATGTGATTGTGTAAGCTTGTGATATGGTTGTGTAGGCCAGTGGCATGATTGTGCAGGCCTGTGGTGTGATTGTGCAGGTCTGTGATATGATTGTGTAGGTCTGCGATGTAATTGTTTTGATCTGTGATATAATTGTGTAGGTCTGTGATATAATTGTGTAGGTCTGTGATATAATTGTGTATTTCTGTGATATGATTGTGTAGGTCTATGATATGATTGTGTAGGTCTGTGATATGATTGCGTAGGTCTGTGATATGATTGTGTAGGTCTGTGATATGATTATGTAGGCCTGTGATATGATTGTGTAGGCCTGTGATATGATTGTGTAGGCCTGTGATATGATTGTGTAGGCCTGTGATATGATTGTGTATGCCTGTGATATGATTGTGTATGTCTGTGATATGATTGCGTAGGTCTGTGATATGATTGTTTAGATCTGTGATATAACTGTGTAGGCCTTGGATATGATTGTGTAGGTCTGTGATATGATTGTGAATGCCTGTGATTTGATTGTGTATTTCTCCGATATGATTGTGTAGGTATGTGATATGATTGTGTATTTCTGTGATATGATTGTGTTTGGGTGTGATCCATCCATCATGTGCCATGCCGGTAAGCGTGGGCGGTCATGTTCTGCCATCTCACTCGATCACCAGAGTCGTGGATCAGCTCCGTGTTTCTGTCTCGACCATGCCACAAGGCCAAGCCATCCAGGTACTTGCTTCTAGGTCTTCCCCTTGGTCTGTTCCCCTCGATCTTACCCAGTTGTCACCAAATTCTCCAATCCATTTCTTCTCATAACATGCCCAAAAATTTTTGACTGTCTACGTCTAATTTCTCTAATCAATTTACGATCTTCATTTGTTTCTTGAAGGACTTGTTAATTGGTCTTTCTGGCTGTCCATGGTATTCTTTGCATTTTCCTCAGAAACCACATCTCTAAAGCCATCAGATGTTTTCAGCCTGACTGCTCATTGTCCACGCTTCACATCCATATAAAAGTACAGGTTCAATGTAGCATCTCAACACTCTTTTTCTCGTTTCAATTGACATCTTTTTATTGGTCAATATGTTTTTCATCTTGCTAAAGGCTACTTTTGCCATGGCGATTCTTGTTCTAATCTCTTCAAGGCATCTCCCATCAGATGTTATTACTGTTCCGAGATAATTGTACCTGCTCACTTGTTGAAGAATATTCCCATTTACTTGTATATTACATTGTGGTATTTCGTCCTTCCTAGTGACGACCATAATCTGTGTCTTTTTACAATTTAATTCTAACCCTAGTTGTTCACTGTGTGTAACAATCGCATCTACTAAATTTTGCAGGTCCTGTTGGGTGTGATATGATTGTGTATTTCTGTGATATGAGTGTGTAGGCCTGTGATATGATTGTGTATATCTGTGATATGATTGTTTAGATCTGTGATATAATTGTGTAGGCTTGTGATATGATTGTGTAGGCATGTGATATGATTGTGTAGGCATGTGATATGATTGTGTAGGCATGTGATATGATTGTGTAGGTCAGTGAAATGATTGTGTAGGTCTTTGATATGATTGTGTAGGCCTGTGATATGATTGTGTATGCCTGTGTTATGATTATGTAGGCCTGTGATATGATTGTTTAGGTCTGTGATATGATTGTGTAGGTCTGTGATATGATTGTGTATTTCTGTGATATTATTGTGTAGGTCTGTAAAATGATTGTGTAGGTCTTTGATATGATTGTGTAGGCCTGTGATATGACTGTTTAGACCTGTGATATGATTGTGTAAACCTGTGATATGACTGTTTAGACCTGTGATATGATTTGTAGGCCTGTGATATGATTGTGTTTGCCTGTGATATGACGGTGTAGACCTGTGATATGATTGTGTAAGCCTGTTATATGACGGTGTAGACCTGTGATATGATTGTGTAAACCTGTGATATGACGGTTTAGACCTGTGATATGATTGTGTAGGCTTGTGATATGACGGTGTAGACCTGTGATATGATTGTGTAGGCCTGTGATATAACTGTTTAGACTTGTGATATGATTGTGTAGACCTGTGATATGACTGTTTAGACCTGTGATATGATTGTGTAGGCCTGTGATATGACTGTTTAGACCTGTGATATGATTGTGTAGGCCTGTGATATGACTGTTTAGACCTGTGATATGATTGTGTAGGCCTGTGATATGACTGTTTAGACCTGTGATATGATTGTGTAATCCTGTGATATGACTGTTTAGACCTGTGATATGATTGTATAAGCCTGTGATATGACTGTTTAGACCTGTGATATGATTGTGTAGGCTTGTGATATGACTGTTTAGACCTGTGATATGATTGTGTAGGCCTGTGATATGACTGTTTAGACCTGTGATATGATTGTGTAGGCCTGTGATATGACTGTTTAGACCTGTGATATGATTGTGTAGGCCTGTGAGCATAGAGGAATAGGTAAGCGACGAGATCAGGCGTCGAACACGTGCCCAGTCGTGCTCTTTACAATGCTAGCGCAGTTCCCTATCAACTTAGCAGGTTATACAACATTACTAACTGGACACATACCAGGCGCTGACCGTAGTTACTCAGACTATGAAGGAAGGGCCATAGAACATGCATTTTGAGAAGTGTTTATTCCTGTTCAGTAAAGCCATTACTTGAACTGACACATTGATGCCATCTCTGCCTGGTGTTGGAACTCTGCCAATTATTACATCCCGGTATGACGTCTTCATCACTGTCAAAATAGTTCTTTTTAAGCTGCTGTTTGTTTATTTGTTTGTTTGTTAGTTTGTTTTTAAGATTTGGGAAAAGAATCAAAGTTAGGAGGATTTCAGATGTGAGCCAGACGATGGGGGTGCTCAGCCCTGGGACAACGTATTCAGGTCAGTCTGAGAGGCTGGCATTTGCTAGTAACACAGAATGTAGATTTTTACTGATACAGTACCCATTCAAGGCACTTGATAAAGTTGTGAGATTGGTAATTAACTCAACCATTCCGACACGTGAATCTGACGTGGGTCTATGATGTGCCAGGGCCATCTCTTGTTGTTGGCCTGACGTGGGTCTATGATGTGTCAGGGCCATCTCTTGTTGTTGGCCTGACGTGGGTCTATGATGTGTCAGGGCCATCTCTTATTGTTGGCCTGACGTGGGTCTATGATGTGCCAGGGCCATCTCTTGTTGTTGTCTGATGTGGGTCTATGATGTGCCAGGGCCATCTCTTGTTGTTGGCCTGACGTGGGTCTATGATGTGTCAGGGCCATCTCTTGTTGTTGGCTTGACGTGGGTCTATGATGTGCCAGGGCCATCTCTTGTTGTTGGCCTGACGTGGGTCTATGATGTGCCAGGGCCATCTCTTGTTGTTGGTCTGACGTGGGTCTATGGTGTGCCAGGACCATCTCTTGTTGTTGGCCTGTCGTGGGTCTATGATGTGTCAGGGCCATCTCTTGTTGTTGGCCTGACGTGGGTCTATGATGTGTCAGGGCCATCTCTTGTTGTTGGCCTGACGTGGGTCTATGATATGTCAGGGCCATCTCTTGTTGTTGGCCTGACGTTGGTCTATGATGTGTCAGGGCCATCTCTTGTTGTTGGCCTGACGTTGGTCTATGATGTGTCAGGGCCATCTCTTGTTGTTGGCCTGACGTTGGTCTATGATGTGTCAGGGCCATCTCTTGTTGTTGGTCTGACGTGGGTCTATGATGTGCCAGGGCCATCTCTTGTTGTTGGTCTGACGTGGGTCTATGATGTGCCAGGGCCATCTCTTGTTGTTGGTCTGACGTGGGTCTATGATGTGTCAGGGCCATGTCTTGTTGTTGGCCTGACGTGGGTCTATGATGTGCCAGGGCTATCTCTTGTTGTTGGCCTGATGTGGGTCTATGATGTGTCAGGGCCATCTCTTGTTGTTGGTCTGACGTGGGTCTATGATGTGCCAGGGCCATCTCTTGTTGTTGGTCTGACGTGGGTCTATGATGTGCCAGGGCCATCTCTTGTTGTTGACCTGACGTGACGTGGGTCTATGATGTACCAGAACCATCTCTTGTTGTTGGTCTGACGTGGGTCTATGATGTGCCAGGGCCATCTCTTGTTGTTGGCCTGACGTGGGTCTATGATGTGCCAGGGCCATCTCTTGTTGTTGGTCTGACGTGGGTCTATGGTGTGCCAGGACCATCTCTTGTTGTTGGCCTGTCGTGGGTCTATGATGTGTCAGGGCCATCTCTTGTTGTTGGCCTGACGTGGGTCTATGATGTGTCAGGGCCATCTCTTGTTGTTGGCCTGACGTGGGTCTATGATGTGTCAGGGCCATCTCTTGTTGTTGGCCTGACGTTGGTCTATGATGTGTCAGGGCCATCTCTTGTTGTTGGCCTGACGTGGTCTATGATGTGTCAGGGCCATCTCTTGTTGTGGCCTGACGTTGGTCTATGATGTGGACAGGGCCATCTCTTGTTGTTGGTCTGACGTGGGTCTATGATGTGCCAGGGCCATCTCTTGTTGTTGGTCTGACGTGGGTCTATGATGTGCCAGGGCCATCTCTTGTTGTTGGTCTGACGTGGGTCTATGATGTGTCAGGGCCAGTCTTGTTGTTGGCCTGACGTGGGTCTATGATGTGCCAGGGCTATCTCTTGTTGTTGGCCTGATGTGGGTCTATGATGTGTCAGGCCATCTTTGGTTGTTGGTCTGACGTGGGTCTTATGATGTGCCAGAGCCATCTCTTGTTGTTGGTCTGACGTGGGTCTATGATGTGCCAGGGCCATCTCTTGTTGTTGACCTGACGTGACGTGGGTCTATGATGTGCCAGGGCCATCTCTTGTTGTTGGTCTGACGTGGGTCTATGATGTGCCAGGGCCATCTCTTGTTGTTGACCTGACGTGACGTGGGTCTATGATGTACCAGAACCATCTCTTGTTGTTGACCTGACGTGACGTGGGTCTATGATGTACCAGAACCATCTCTTGTTGTTGGCCTGACGTGGGTCTATGATGTGTCAGGGCCATCTCTTGTTGTTGGCCTGACGTGGGTCTATGATGTACCAGAACCATCTCTTGTTGTTGGTCTGACGTGGGTCTATGATGTGCCAGGGCTATCTCTTGTTGTTGGCCATAAAGCACGGAGGAATAGGTGGACAGACTCCCGCCTCTTAGCGGACGACAAGCGCAGGCGTGAACCCTCGTCAGGGACATCAGTGTGACATCAGCGCAACTTTCCAGTGATTACACTAACGTTTCATCCAAAGTTAGGAGATTAAGTCTGGGATAATAGAGCTGGAGTAGGCTGAAGGAATAGAATTATACTTGTTATCATTTTACACATTTTAGAAGGCAACATTGTATGACGCGAAGTGATAACCTTTTTCTCGCGACGTGGACACATGATGATGATGTCACATGTGTTATGTCTTACACAATACCATATACCACCACCAACAGAAGACTGCCGTGTCTCTGCTAGTGTGTTCACTGTGGCGGCCATTTTGAAACCAACGTGTGTAGTATTGTTGTTCTTTAGAACTACCATGTTACAATAGATCTCATCTCTCATCCCATCATATTCCTCTTGTACCTTGCGATGTCGAGGTGAAGTATAAACATCGTGAGAGTGCCCGATTATGGGCTTCATGTATCGATATTCCCATGGACTCTGCTATTCCTCCGTCCAACGTTTACGTGGTCGGCCTCTTCCTCTGCTTCCATCTGTCTGTACATCATTGCTTGTTGTGGTATGCTGTTGAATGGTAACCTACTTGCATGGCCAAACCATTTGACTTGCTGCTTTCTAATAAAATCTAGTGCTGCTATAACCCCACTTTAGTCCTGATTTCTTCATTTCTGATCTTATCTCTTCTTGATACGTTGAGTATTCTTCTCAGGAATCTCATTTCTGTTGTTGTGATTTTCTTTTCTCTTTTTCTGTCATTGTCCAGGTTTGGCATTGGTAGCATAGAGTTGGTAGGAAGATTGTGTTGTAAAGTGCTTTCTTAGTAGTTATTGATACATGTTTGTTCTTTAGTATTGGTGCCATTTGTCCAATGAGTTGGTTTGCCTTATTGCATCTATTTTCGATCTCGTCTTCTGATCTGCCATTTGATGATATTATACTTCCTAGGTACTTGAAACTCTTTACTTGTTTCAAGGGATGTTCGTTTAGGTGAATTGTTGTTGTTTTTTCTTCTTTAGTTATAGTCATTACCTCTGTTTTACTTGTGCTAATTTTCATGTTATGTTTCCTACACATTTCGTTTAGACTATTCACGTGGTCTTGTAATTCAGCTTCTGATTTTTGCTATTAGTGCATGGTCGTCCGCAAACAGGAGTTCTCTAATTAGATTTGCAGATGGTTCTTCTTCTGTGTTCTCATCATGCGGTGTTCTTGCGGTATCTGTTTGGCTGGTTTCTTTACATATGTTGTCTATATATGTTATGAACAGAGAAGGGACAGGACACAACCTTGTCTTACTCCGGATCTTATGGTGAAGGGTTATGAGTGTCCTCCAGTTGCTCTCACTATGCATTCA
>JACEFZ010010476.1:0-57500 GCA_014155875.1 Cepaea nemoralis | reverse complement strand
GAATGCTTTTAGTTTTATTATAGATAGTTCCTTGCTTTTGTTGTTTACTGACGGCTCCGTGTTTTATTATTTAAATCTGCTTTTGTTTACCGTTGAATAGTTTATTAATGTCTCCTTGGTTTATTATTGTTAATTTAAAACAAAACAACAAATTATCCAATAATTTATTGATAGCTTATATCTTTATTATTTATAGCTTATTTGTTTATTACCAGTAGCTTCCCAGTTTATTATCGACAGCTTCACATGTTTTTATTGATAGCTTCATGGTGCTTATCGATAGCTACACATTTTATTATCGACATTTTCACAGTCTATTATCGATAGCTTCACAGTTTATTATCGACATATTCACAGTTTATTATCGATAGCTTCACAGTTTATTATCGACATATTCACAGTTTATTATCGATAACTACACATTATATTATCGACATTTTCACAGCTTTCTTGTTTATTATCGACAGCTTTCCTGTTTATTATCGACAGCTTTCCTGTTTATTATCGACAGCTTCACAGTTTGTTATAGACAGCTTCACATGTTTTCATGGATAGCTTCACAGTTTATTATCGACAGTTTCGTGATTTTTATGAATAGCTGCACAGTTTATTATCGACAGCTTCATGGTTTATTATCGAAAACGTTCTGTTTATTATGCACGCAGGTAAGTTGTAACAAAGTGGGTTGTATAAACGGGACAATCTTGAGTCTGTTGTATGCCGTCGTGTCAAGTGCGCGATTGCTCCGTTCCCTGGACACATCTCTGTAGAAGTCCAGATGTTTACCCAGTTGATGTAACAGTCTATTCTCTGTGAGTCCAGAGTTTACCCAGTTGATGTAACAGTCTATTCTCTGTGAGTCCAGAGTTTACCCAGTTGATGTAACAGTCTATTCTCTGTGAGTCTGGGGTTTACCCAGTTGATGTAACAGTCTGTTCTCTGTGAGTCCAGAGTTTACCCAGTTGAGTTAACAGCCTGTTCTCTGTGAGTCCAGAGTTTACCCAGTTGATGTAACAGTCTGTTCTCTGTGAGTCCAGAGTTTACCCAGTTGATGTAACAGTCTATTCTCTGTGAGTCCAGAGTTTACCCAGTTGATGTAACAGTCTGGTCTCTGTGAGTCCAGAGTTTACCCAGTTGATGTAACAGTCTATTCTCTGTGAGTCCAGAGTTTACCCAGTTGATGTAACAGTCTATTCTCTGTGAGTCCAGAGTTTACCCAGTTGATGTAACAGTCTGTTCTCTGTGAGTCCAGAGTTTACCCAGTTGATGTAACAGTCTGTTCTCTGTGAGTCCAGAGTTTACCCGGTTGAAGTAACAGTCTATTCTCTGTGAGTCCAGAGTTTACCCAGTTGATGTAACAGTCCATTCTCTGTGAGTCCAGAGTTTACCCGGTGATGTAACAGTCTATTCTCTGTGAGTCCAGAGTTTACCCAGTTGATGTAACAGTCTATTCTCTGTGAGTCCAGAGTTTACCCAGTTGATGTAACAGTCTATTCTCTGTGAGTCCAGAGTTTACCCAGTTGATGTAACAGTCTATTCTCTGTGAGTCCAGAGTTTACCCAGTTGATGTAACAGTCTATTCTCTGTGAGTCCAGAGTTTACCCAGTTGCTGTAACAGTCTGTTCTCTGTGAGTCCAGAGTTTACCCAGTTGATGTAACAGTCTATTCTCTGTGAGTCCAGAGTTTACCCAGTTGATGTAACAGTCTATTCTCTGTGAGTCCAGAGTTTACCCAGTTGCCGTGACGGTATATAACGATAGGTTCTACACCCCAAAGTCACGTGGAATGGTAATGGGAAGTGAAGCTGCAGCTTGTATTACTATCCACATCACAGCGTGGTATAGAAAAACTAATAACTTCACCCCAAAAGAAT
Source organism: Cepaea nemoralis (assembly GCA_014155875.1). NCBI lineage: Eukaryota > Metazoa > Mollusca > Gastropoda > Stylommatophora > Helicidae > Cepaea > Cepaea nemoralis. The sequence goes on along the minus strand of JACEFZ010010476.1, from coordinate 55,627 downwards.
TTTGAAAACCACAGCTTATATCTTAACATAGCAAACAACAAAGATAATGCATACAAATAAAACTAATATGGAGACAGAAATTCATGTTAATGAGGCAAAATTGGAGGTGTTGGAAAATGTCGAATATCTTGGGTCATTAATTACCAACAACGGTGACACAATGAAAGAAATTAAACGACATGTACTTATTGCTCTTCAAAAACTGAAACAACTGAATAAATGGTGGCGTGGGATAAATCAATCAATCAATCATGTGCCATGCCGGAAAGCGTGGGCGGTCATGACTCGCCGTTTCACTCGATCACCAGAGTCGTGGATCAGCTCAGTGTTCCTGTCTCGTCCATGCCATGTGGCCAAGCCATCCAGATATTTTCCTCTCGGTCTTCCTCTTGGTCTTTTCCCCTCGATCATGCCAGTTGTCAATAAGTTCTCCAATCCATTTTTTCTCATAACGTGTCCAAAATTTTTTGACTGTCTTCGTCTAATTTCTTTAATCAGTCTACGATTTTCATTAGTCTCCTGTAGTACTTGGTCATTAGTTTTTCTATCTGTCCATGGTACATGTGGAACAGACAGACCTACAAACATTAAATTTTTAAGAGCATGCATCTGTCCTATTGCAACATATGCCCTTGAGACCTGGACACTTACTAAACAAGCTGAACAGCGCATAAATGCCTTTGAATATAAATGTTATAGACGGGTTCTGAGAATATCTTGGATACAGAAAAGAAGAAATGCATCCATACGACAAGATGTGAATATTGAAGAAGGTTGGCTTCTAAAGATGATACAGCAAATGAAATTGAAATATTTTGGTTACTTGAAAGGTCACGAAAGTTTGGAGAGTTAAATAATAGAGGGGTATATGCAGGGGAAGAGAGGACGAGGAAGGCCAGAGAGAAGATGGGTGCAGGATATGGCAGATGATCTCCAGATGGCAGTATCCGACGCGGGACATCTTGCTTATGACCAAGAAGTTTTCCGGAAGGTTGTTATGGGAGCGAGGATCTGCAGAGGATATGCTACTTAAAAAGTCGCTTAAAAGTCAACAGGGTCGACTTCATTACACCGGGCATTTACCCCATATGGCTCAGTCTCTTTCCGCAGCGAACTGCTGAAAGCGTCGCAGAAAGCACGAACTCCGTAATCTTCAGCGACGACCCCGGGGAATCTCAGAAAAAATGCACTCTTGAACCGAAGGACGCAGCCTGGAATCGAACCCATAACCTTCGGAGCCCGAGTCAGACGGCTAGACCACTTCACCACGGAGACTTCCGGCCTCTACGGATCTCGTCCTTCCTCCCGTTACCATTGTCTGCCGATGCTGTCTGTACACGCGAGTGCTGGTGCTTTACGTGCCACCAACAGCAGGACTTGTGCAGGATGTGTCAGCAGTCTCGAAGAGGCCTGGTTGTGGAGTTAATTTGTTCCGTCTCAAACTCAGATGGTACCAGGTTCGAATCCCAGAATAGAGGGGTAGCTGGGGATTTTGACAAAACCTAGAGGTGTAGAATCCGGAGTAATGTAGTCGACCCTGTCGTCTTTAGCCTAGCCTTCTTAGATAATGACGAAATAGAGGAAGTCCTGTGTGCGAGTTGTTAAATATCCCACGGCAGTTGGAAATCTCACAGAGTTACCACAAGACACACAGAAAAACCAATGACCAAATCCTACAGGAGACACACGGAAAAACCAATGACCAAGTCCTACAGGAGACACACGGAAAAACCAATGACCAAGTCCTACAGGAGACACACGGAAAAACCAATGACCAAGTCCTACAGGAGACACACGGAAAAACCAATGACCAAGTCCTACAGGAGACACACGGAAAAACCAATGACCAAGTCCTACAGGAGACACACGGAAAAACCAATGACCAAGTCCTACAGGAGACACACGGAAAAACCAATGACCAAGTCCTACAGGAGACACACGGAAAAACCAATGACCAAGTCCTACAGGAGACACACGGAAAAACCAATGACCAAGTCCTACAGGAGACACACGGAAAAACCAATGACCAAGTCCTACAGGAGACACACGGAAAAACCAATGACCAAGTTCTACAGGAGACACACGGAAAAACCAATGACCAAGTCCTACAGGAGACACACGGAAAAACCAATGACCAAGTCCTACAGGAGACACACGGAAAAACCAATGACCAAGTTCTACAGGAGACACACGGAAAAACCAATGACCAAGTTCTACAGGAGACACACGGAAAAACCAATGACCAAGTTCTACAGGAGACACACGGAAAAACCAATGACCAAGTTCTACAGGAGACACACGGAAAAACCAATGACCAAGTCCTACAGGAGACACACGGAAAAACCAATGACCAAGTTCTACAGGAGACACACGGAAAAACCAATGACCAAGTTCTACAGGAGACACACGGAAAAACCAATGACCAAGTCCTACAGGAGACACACGGAAAAACCAATGACCAAGTCCTACAGGAGACACACGGAAAAACCAATGACCAAGTTCTACAGGAGACACACGGAAAAACCAATGACCAAGTCCTACAGGAGACACACGGAAAAACCAATGACCAAGTTCTACAGGAGACACACGGAAAAACCAATGACCAAGTCCTACAGGAGACACACGGAAAAAACCAATGACCAAGTCCTACAGGAGACACACGGAAAAACCAATGACCAAGTCCTACAGGAGACACACGGAAAAACCAATGACCAAGTCCTACAGGAGACACACGGAAAAACCAATGACCAAGTCCTACAGGAGACACACGGAAAAACCAATGACCAAGTCCTACAGGAGACACACGGAAAAACCAATGACCAAGTCCTACAGGAGACACACGGAAAAACCAATGACCAAGTCCTACAGGAGACACACGGAAAAACCAATGACCAAGTCCTACAGGAGACACACGGAAAAACCAATGACCAAGTCCTACAGGAGACACACGGAAAAACCAATGACCAAGTCCTACAGGAGACACACGGAAAAACCAATGACCAAGTCCTACAGGAGACACACGGAAAAACCAATGACCAAGTCCTACAGGAGACACACGGAAAAACCAATGACCAAGTCCTACAGGAGACACACGGAAAAACCAATGACCAAGTTCTACAGGAGACACACGGAAAAACCAATGACCAAGTTCTACAGGAGACACACGGAAAAACCAATGACCAAGTCCTACAGGAGACAAATGAAAACCGCAGATTGATTAGAGAAACTAGATGTAGACAGTCACAATTCTTTTTAACCACGTTATGAGAAGAAATAAACGCGAGCGTGCGCGCGCGCACACACACACACACACACACATACAGACACACACACACACACACACACACTCACACAGATCCCGGTACTAACATCTGGCTGTGGCTATGTGACGTGTGTGGACCACCACATCTGACTAACTATGGGTGTGTAACGTGTGTGGACCACCACATCTGACTATGGGTGTGTAACGTGTGTGGACCACCACATCTGACTATGGGTGTGTAACGTGTGTGGACCACCACATCTGACTATGGGTATGTAACGTGTGTGGACCACCACATCTGACTGTGGGTGTGTAACGTGTGTGGACCACCACATCTGACTATGGGTATGTAACGTGTGTGGACCACCACATCTGACTGTGGGTATGTGACGTGTGTGGACCACCACATCTGACTATGGGTATGTGACATGTGTGGACCACCACATCTGACTGTGGGTAGTAACGTGTGTGGACCACCACATCTGACTATGGGTATGTGATATGTGTGGACCACCACATCTGATTGTGGGTATGTAGCGTGTGTGGACCACCACATCTGACTATGGGTATGTGACATGTGTGGACCACCACATCTGACTGTGGGTATGTAACGTGTGTGGACCACCACATCTGACTATGGGTATGTGACGTGTGTGGACCACCACATCTGACGGTGGCTATGTGACGTGTGTGGACAACCACATCTGACTATGGGTGTGTGGACTACCACATCTTGTAGGCCTGCTTGAAGGAGGAATCGGCGACCAGTCGTTCTCTCCTGTAGCGAACGTCGAGAGCTAACATCCAACCCTCGTCCGCCCTTGCCCATGCCATTGTCATTGTAACGCCCTAACCAGGACATCAAGGCGCCCGCAAGAGGAAACAAACTTGACGCAAATGCCTGGAGATGTCGGACATATTGACCTCTACCACAAGGTACAGGGGTGACGGCGAGATGGTCGACTGACACGACACAAGCAACGAAATATCCCTAACCATCAGCTGAAGGAGAACACCACGAAGGCCGCACATACAGCACGTCGATAGAAAATCACTTGAACGGGGACTAAACATCGTTCAAGATTAGATCAAGTTCATTGCACCGGGTTTTACCTCGGTTTTTCACCGCAGAACGTCAAGTCGCCTGCCGAGAGCACCTCACGAACCACCAACTGTGAAAGAGAAACGAGAAAGTCCCCTGAGAGATCCTCCATACTTCCGGCGGACACGTTATTTCCTTCATGACATGGTCGCATGATCTTTGCAGTATTGGTCTCCGGCAATAATAACTTCGGTCTCAGTATTTCTGGTGCCGCTGCAAGTGGCTTCAGAATCACCACAAATGGACCAGACTCAACGCAGGGTGGCGCAGGTCAGTGAAACTCTTCAATCCCCAATCGTGTCACACATATGGCTCGTGCCGGCGCTGTGGCATAGGGAGCAGTGAGCGCGTTTCACAATTCCGCGACACAACGACTCGAGAGTTCTACATCAGCTGCAGACGATTTGGAAACATAACACCTTGCGTTGATTACCCGTTGTATGGGCGTCGGTCGTATAGAAAGCAATGGCAAGCTACAGAACGTAACAAATACCAAGTAAATTACAAACAGCCCTCAAATGCCGGGGTCGATTGCGACGTCCTGTGCAGGACTATCTTTGTATGTGGCTCGTATTCCATTCCAGTATTTGAGCAAGTCACATTTGTTAATCTGTGTGTTCACGTGTGGTGACATTTTCATCTATAATTCGATCTGAGCATCCGATGATTGTACCCAGCCATAACTGGCACTTCACTCACAAATATGAGATGTACACAGAAGGCTACGGGGCGCTACAGTGTAGACAACACAAACAGAACTAGCATATAAAAGAAAGCTTAGTTGCAGGTTCTTTGCAATCAACGCCCACATTTATTGTTGCCTGTGAATTACTAGGCGATTTTACGTTCAGTAATTTGTCATTGCTTTGTGAACGGCCGACGCTCATACCATCAAAAAATGCGTAAAGCAATCTGCTCCCAAATGACCTGTAGCCGATTGGGAACTATCAACACTGGGTGTGTCGGGGAATTGTGAACTCTCAACGCCCGGTGTGTCGGGGAATTGTGAAACTGCATTCACTAGTCCCATAGCCGCAGACACCGACTATAGTGGATTGCAAACAATTAGGCATATTTAGCTCCTGCGAAAAGAAGAGACATACTAAACACAGACACAGCGTACATACCTTACAGATGACTCCATAAAGGTGAAAACAGAGTGAGAATTATCCAAAATCGGAAACAATGAATATCTCATCATCATCATCTCATCCCATCATGTTCCTCTTGTATCTTGCGGTGTCGAGGTGAAGTATAAACAGCGGGAGAGTGCCCGATTATGGGCTTCATGTATCGATATTCCCATGGACTCTGTTATTCCCTGCGTCCATCGTTTACGTGGTCGGCTTCTTCCTCTGCTTCCCTCTGGTCTGTACATCATTGCTTGTTGTGGTATATTGTTAGTTGGTAACCTACTTGCATGGCCAAACCATTTGACTTGCTGCCTTCTAATAAAATCTAGTGCAGCTATAACCCCCACTTTAGTCCTGATTTCTTCATTTCTGATCTTATCTCTTCTTGATACATTGAGTATTCTTCTCAGGAATCTCATTTCTGTTGTTGTGATGTTTCTTTTCTCTTTTTCTGTCATTGTCCAGGTTTGGCATTGGTAACATAGAGTTGGTAGGAAGATTATGTTGTAAAGTGCTTTCTTAGTAGTTATTAATACATGTTTGTTCTTTAGTTCTTTTTTCATTTGTCCAATGAGTTGGTTTGCCTTATTGCATCTATTTTGGATCTCGTCTTCTGATTTGCCATTTGATATTATACTTCCTAGGTACTTGAAACTCTTTACTTGTTTCAAGGGATGCTCGTTTAGGTGAATCGTTGTTGCTTTTTCTTCTTTAGTTACAGTAATTACCTCTGTTTTACTTGTGCTAATTATCATGTTATGTTCCCTACACATTTAATTTAAACTATTCATGTGGTCTTGTAATTAGCTTCTGATTTTGTTATTAGTGCTTGGCCGTCCACAAACAGGAGTTCTCTAATGGTTAGATTTGCAGACGGTTCTTCTTCTGTGTTCTCGTCGTGCGGTGTTCATGTGGTCTCGTTAGGCTGGTTTTTTTAAATATATGTTGTCTATATATGTTATGGACAAGAGAGGGAACAATGAATAAATATATAAAATTTTGGATAATTCTCACTTTGTTTTCACCTGTATGGAGCGCTTTGTAAGGTATGTATGCTGTGTCTGTGTTTCTCTTTTGTCTCTTCTTATCGTATATCTCTTCTTTTCGCAGGAACTAAATATACCTAATTATTTTTAATCCATATTGTTATATCCTGCTGCAGCCGCTGTTTCTTTGCTTTTGTTCAATATCGCCGACTATAGTGGTAGTAGTTATAAATTGTTGATAGCTTATTGAGAACTTGAACACCACCGAGAATGGATCCCGGCGGACTACAGTGGTTACCGTTGGTGTAGTGCCTACGTGGGCAGTCAGAGAGCGATAGAATGAGAATGGTGATGATTGTGTTCCTGACAGTGATGACAGTCATGATTGTGTTGGTGACAGTGGTGACAGTCATGATTGTGTTGGTGACAGTGGTGACAGTCATGATTGTGTTGGTGACAGTGGTGACAGTCATGATTGTGTTGGTGACAGTGGTGACAGTCATGATTGTATTGGTGACAGTGGTGACAGTCATGATTGTGTTGGTGACAGTGGTGACAGTCATGATTGTGTTGGTGACAGTGGTGACAGTCATGATTGTATTGGTGACAGTGGTGACAGTCGTGATTGTGTTGGTAACAGTGGTGACAGTCATGATTGTGTTGGTGACAGTGGTGACAGTCATGATTGTGTTGGTGACAGTGGTGACAGTCATGATTGTATTGGTGACAGTCATGATTGTGTTGGTGACAGTGGTGACAGTGATGACAGTTATGCTTGTATTGTTGAATGTGGTGACTGCCATGATTGTGTTGGTGACAGTAGTGACAGTTATGATTGTGTTGGTGACAGCCATGATTGTGTTGGTGACGGTGGCGACAGTGATGACAGTGTTGATTGTATTGGTGACAGCCATGATTGTGTTGCTGAGAGTGGTGACAGTGATGACAGTTATGATTGTATTGTTGACAGTGGTGACAGTCATGATTGTGTTGGTGACAGTGGTGACAGTGATGACAGTTGTGATTGTATTGGTGACAGTCATGATTGTGTTGGCGACGGTGGTGACAGTGATGACAGTTATGATTATATTGGTGACAGCCATGATTGTGTTGGTGACGGTGGTGACAGTGATGACAGTTATGATTGTATTGTTGACAGTGGTGACAGTCATGATTGTATTGGTGACAGTGGTGACAGTCATGATTGTGTTGCTGACAGTGGTGACAGTCATGATTGTGTTGTCGAGAGTCATGATTGTGTTAGTGACAGTGGTGACAGTCATGATTGTGTTGGTGACAGCCATGATTGTGTTGGTGACAGTGGTGACAGTGATGACAGTTATGATTGTATTGGAGACAGTGGTGACAGTTATGATTGTATTGGTGACAGTGGTGACAGTCATGGTTGTATTGGTGACAGCGGTGATAGTCATGATTGTATTGGTGACAGTGATGCTTGTATTGGTGACAGCGGTGACAGTGATGATTGTATTGGTGACAGTGATGATTGTATTGGTGACAGTGATAACAGTGATGATTGTATTGGTGACAGTGATGACAGTCATGGTTGTATTGGTGACAGCGGTGACAGACATGATTGTATTGGTGACAGTGATGCTTGTATTGGTGACAGTGGTGACAGTGATGATTGTATTGGTGACAGTGATGACAGTCATGATTGTATTGGTGACAGTGATGCTTGTATTGGTGACAGTGGTGACAGTGATGATTGTATTGGTGACAGTGATGACAGTCATGGTTGTATTGGTGACAGCGGTGACAGTCATGATTGTATTGGTGACAGCGGTGACAGTGATGATTGTATTGGTGACAGTGATGACAGTCATGGTTGTATTGGTGACAGCGGTGACAGTCATGATTGTATTGGTGACAGCGGTGACAGTGATGATTGTATTGGTGACAGTGATGATTGTCTTGGTGACAGCGGTGACAGTCATGATTGTATTGGTGACAGCGGTGACAGTGATGATTGTATTGGTGACAGTCATGATTGTATTGGTGACAGCGGTGACAGTGATGGTTGTATTGGTGACAGTGATGATTGTATTGGTGACAGTGATGACAGTCATGGTTGTATTGGTGACAGCGGTGACAGTCATGATCGTATTTGTGACAGCGGTGACAGTGATGATTGCATTGGTGACAGCGATGATTGTATTGGTGACAGTGATGACAGTCATGGTTGTATTGGTGACAGCGGTGACAGTCATGATTGTATTGGTGACAGCGGTGACAGTGATGATTGTATTGGTGACAGTGATGATTGTCTTGGTGACAGCGGTGACAGTCATGATTGTTTTGGTGACAGCGGTGACAGTGATGATTGTATTGGTGACAGTCATGATTGTATTGGTGACAGTGATGATTGTATTGGTGACAGTGATGATTGTATTGGTGACAGTGATGACAGTCATGGTTGTATTGGTGACAGCGGTGACAGTGATGATTGTATTGGTGACAGCGGTGACAGTGATGATTGTATTGGTGACAGTTATGATTGTATTTGTGACAGTGTTGACAGTTATTATTGTATTGTGACAGTGATGGCAGTCATGATTGTGTTGGTGACAGTGATGATTGTATTGGTGACAGCGGTGACAGTGATGATTGTATTGGTGACATCGGTGACAGTTATGATTGTATTGGTGACAGTGTTGACAGTTATTATTGTATTGTGACAGTGATGTCAGTCATGATTGTGTTGGTGACAGCGGTGACAGTTATAATTATGTTGTTGACAGCAGTGACAGTCATGATTGTGTGGTTGACAGTGATGTCAGTCATGATTGTATTGGTGACAGCGGTGACAGTGATGATTGTATTGGTGACAGTGTTGACAGTCATGATTGTGTTGCTGACAGTGGTGACAGTCATGATTGTGTTGTTGACAGCGGTGACAGTCATGATTGTGTGGTTGACAGTGATGTCAGTCATGATTGTATTGGTGACAGCGGTGGCAGTGATGATTGTATTGGTGACAGTGTTGACATTTATTATTGTATTGTGACAGTGATGTCAGTCATGATTGTGTTGGTGACAGTGATGACAGTCATGATTGTGTTGTTGACAGTGTTGACAGTCATGATTGTGTTGTTGACAGTGTTGACAGTCATTATTATGTTGATGACAGTGGTGACAGTCATTATTGTATAACGACAATGATGAAGTGGACACTTACCGGAAGAGTTCAGGGAGTCAGAAATCTTCCCATGCTCCGGCGAGTCGAGAAATGAGAAGGAGGCCATATCAGGACCGGATGTTGGAGACAACCTTTGCGCGGTTTTGCCATCTCCCAGAAGACTGTCCATGATTCCGGTTCCGTGAACAGATCCCGAAGCTCCCACAACAGAAGCTGACATGCTTGGCCGCCCCGAGGAGTCGTCCTGGAGAATGCGATGATGATGGCGTAGAGAACAGTCCAGGGCGGCCATCTGGTCAGCCGGGGTCTGATAATTGAACTGGGGAAAGGACATGGAGTATCCATGGTGATAATTGACAGCTGTCATTGAGGACATGGCGGCGAAAGCCCCTGGGTAGGCAGCAGCAAACAGCCGGATGTCCTGAAGACTCATCGGTTCGGTTATCTGTTCTTTTTATGGAATAACTTCTCCAACTAAGGAAAACACCGCGGGCACTCTTGTTGCCTATGTAGACTGTTCCCTGCCAGACTTCTCCCAATACATGGTCAGATATATGTCTTCTTTGTGTACGCGCCGACAAGTGAGTATTGTATAGCGTTCATTGCCTGAAACATCCGTGTCCTGTAGTTCGCATTTTTACAGATGTCTCTCACTTAAGTCAAGAAAAATACAAGCTTATCTGCGTGCATTATATGTAGTTTCACAATAACATTATTGTATCTTATCAGTAAACAGAAATTAGTTCTTGTTAACTTCTCACAAAATATAAAATATGTCGGGTACTTTGTCAATTTATGTATATTAATTCTTGAAACATTATTAATACGTTCGTTGCAGTAACTTTGTTAAATATGTATTTGTTCGTTCTTATATCTCAACAAACAGACATGAAATGTGTAACATGTAAATACATGTACTGAATGCTGATATCCTGTCAGTAAACATGGCCTGATTAAGTTAGCCGAGTGACCGGACGCAGAGACAATGTCCGTTGGTTATGCTGTCAGAGAGCACTTGCAGTCGTGCAGACAAGAAGTCCTCTGCGCTCTAACATGGGCGTTTTATTTCCAGCACTAGAGAATTAGGCGGCAGAAAACTGGTGTCAATCGAAGCATGCTTAGATAGATTTGATCAAATTTGGACAAACCGTTTCCCTCTGGAAAGTTACATCCCTGTGATTTTGTCGCCGACTGCCGCCGTTCATCAGCCAATCAGATTGCTTATATCGATTACTAATCAGCAGTTAGCTCCGCCTACTCTGCCAATCACATGTGTAACCGCAGAAGACGAGCGTATTAGCGCACGCCCCTAGTGGATACAGCGTGTGACAGACGTCAGTCGATTGTTGTGCCCACCTCCTCGTCACTATTGACACGTGTGATGTTTTACTACAGCCGTGTGTACCCGGGGGAGTTGACAATGTAGCATTTTGTTTCACTGACCCGTGGCGATCCGTATTATAAATTCGTTTTTCTGCATGACAGAGCATCGGCCCTGTCATCGGATCGGGTGATTAAAAAAATATTTACTTCTAACCATGCGAGTTCAGGCCCCGACATTTAGTACTGTAAGTAGCCTGCTCAGAGAGCTGGGGTAGTGCTGGCCAGCCAGCTGGCGGTCATGTGTTCGGATCCCCTTCGAGATAGGGATTGATTGGGCTCCCAGGTCGAACCAGTCTAAAATATGGGCCATGGAATGTTCTGGGAAGCACAGGCGTCCTGTGTGGTATTGATCACACCACTCCTGGAGCGCTGGTTGGTGTATAGACGGCCACAAGGCGTGACTAAAGGTCTGTTACTTAGTACTTGTTGTATTTACGTAGACTGCCACACGTGCTATTTGTTCTTCTATAAACACGTATAGTATGGTTTGATCTCATGTTGTTGTTTCCTTTGTTTGTCCATCAAGAATGATGATGACCATTCATTTCATCCAGTGGGGTTGAAGGTATGGAGCCGTGGGTTCTATGATGGCTGATAAGGCCTATTTTGGCTCGAAATGTTCTTTGACAATGTGGGCAAAGAATGCTTGACGTTTCTGGAGGAGGATTTCCTGCAGTGGTTTTTCTGTCCTGCTTTTTCTTCACAGCTCTTGCAGTCCTGGTTGCCTCACATATGACTGCACGCCACGAATTTCGGTCTTTTGCAGCAGCCTCCCAGGTGTCATGATGAATTCCAAAAGCATTCAGTAAGATTTTCAGAGTGTCTTTAAAGCGTTTCCTCTGGCCACCTTGGGAGCGTTTACCACAACGCAGTTCGATGTAAAAAAATTCGTTTAGGGAGCCTGTGATCTGGCATGCGAGTCAAGTGACCAGCCCAGCGAATCTGATTCTTCATCAGTAGAGTGTGGATACTGGGCATGGACGCTCTTTCTAGGACTTCAGTGTCTGGAATCTTGTCTTGCCATTTAATCTTCAGTAGCTTCCTTAGGCAGACTGTGTGGAAGTGGTTTAATTTCCTAGCGTGTCGCTGATAAACAGTCCAGGTTTCACAAGCATATAGCAGTGTGGATAATACAACTGCTGTTTGATCTCATAGAAGGGAGAAGAAGGAAGTAGAGACTAGAGGACGCACTAAACAACATAAAAATTGAAAGCTATAGTTACCGACCGAGATTCGAACCTGTCACCTCCAGATGACGACGGCACCTTGATGCAGGAACAAGAGTACTTCGAAGTATGACCAAATAGACACCTCATTGATTTGCTATGTTCTTTTGTATGGGTGCAAATGATGGATATTGAGTTATAAACTAGTGAGAAAACTAAAGACGTAGGAGATGTGCTTTGTGAGAATAATGTTGGGAATGTCGTTGACAGAGAATAATGTTAAGAATATCATGTGCAGAGGGAAATTTAGAGAATATCGTGGACAGAGAATAAGGTTGGGAATATCGTGGACAGAGAAGAATGTTGGCAATATCGTGAACAGAGAAGAATGTTGACAATATCGTGGACAGAGAAGAATGTTGGCAATATCGTGGACAGAGAAGAATGTTGGCAATATCGTGGACAGAGAAGAATGTTGGCAATATCACGTACAGAGAAGAATGTTGGCAATATCGTGGACAGAGAAGAATGTTGGCAATATCGTGGACAGAGAAGAATGTTGGCAATATCGTGGACAGAGAAGAATGTTGGCAATATCACGTACAGAGAAGAATGTTGGCAATATCGTGAACAGAGAAGAATGTTGACAATATCGTGGACAGAGAAGAATGTTGGCAATATCGTGGACAGAGAAGAATGTTGGCAATATCGTGGACAGAGAAGAATGTTGGCAATATCACGTACAGAGAAGAATGTTGGCAATATCGTGGACAGAGAAGAATGTTGGCAATATCGTGGACAGAGAAGAATGTTGGCAATATCGTGGACAGAGAAGAATGTTGGCAATATCACGTACAGAGAAGAATGTTGGCAATATCACGTACAGAGAAGAATGTTGATAATATCGTGGACAGAGAAGAATGTTGGCAATATCATGGTGTGGTATGTTGGTTGAGAAGGTCAATACCCACAAGTGCATCCCCCGTGATAAGTAACGCTAGAGAGGTAGGACTGATTTCCAATAGTGCGGGTATGTCACTTGAACGTGATGTGACACGAAAGGACTCAGGATGTCTATGGAGCTCCCGGATATGTTAAAGAACCATACTACTTTCTTTCCTTCCTAAGGAGAACAAAATTTGGCTCGTATGCCCCCCAATTGTATCCATATTCCCCAATGTGTGAGAAGAGTACGATAATAATTTAAATATAAAGAGTTCTCCTCAATGGACAATTAATTAACTACCTACTAGTGATTACCCAGCCACGTGCTGTTCCAAATTATTCAAAGTATGTTAATTAATCACTTAATGCAATATTCATGTATTACTGAACCCACTATAGGTGTCGAATTGTGTACTTATTGAAAATTTTTACCGAATTGACGATTTTTAAACCACAGCAACGATATCTCGGCGACACACTACATGGAAGTTTGAGATATCCCTGGAAAGGTCACGACCTCCCGTAACTGTTCGTGAAACTCCGGGTTTGTCTAATCGGAAGCTCTTCTGTGTACAACAGTTTGTTTGGTATCTATAATCTTCCGGAAACTTCCATATATGGAACATGTCAACAATACGGCAACAATGCGTCGCCCCCGATGGCTGAAACTGATCACGTGGTTTTCCAAGATGGCTGTTTTGTAGTGTTTACGCTACGCAACGTATTATACACAGAACTGAAAAATGCATCGTTCAAAGAAATGTAACCTGCAGTCAACTGCTCAGCGTAAGAAATCACGCAGTCAACAACTGGCAAATGCTCGTAAGCAACGAAAAGTCTGCCAGAAAGTCGTAAAGATCACAGAAACTTCTGAATGCGACCCAGCAAACCAACGCACACGCACACCATCATCATTTCCAAGTGTTTTGACAGTGAATCTGAATGAATCAGTGCCATCGTGTTCTTCTCAAAGTTGTGGAAGTGACTCTTTTTCTTACCCGAAGCCATTTATAAGAGATACGTATAAATACATTACATCCTCTAGCAGCAAGGATGCTTCTGGTGACGACAATGGATACCAAAAACGGGAACAAAAAGCAAGTTTTTTTCTCTGAAACCGTAAAGTATGTTCAGGCTCATGAACAACAGTCAGGCATAACTCTACATGACAATGATGTGCTAGATATTACTATTAGTGTCAGCTTTGATGGCACTTGGCTGACCAGAGGCCACACATCCCACATTGGAGTTGGCTGTACAGTGGATGTTTTTACAGGATTTTGCATAGATGCCCATGTCATGTTATGTCCACATATTGCCAGGTATTTGAAACCACTGGCAAGACACTTTCCAGAGACAAACCAGATGAATATGAAGCATGGAAGGCAGAACATCTTCCCAACTGTGATAATTTCACAGGATCTGCTGGCATGATGGAGGTGGAGGCTGCAAGAGTGTTGTGGCGGCTGTCTGTGGCCCGTCATAAGCTTCGCTACACGTCAATACTTTCTGATGTTGACACCAAAACATTTGCGGAACTTACCAAGATCAAACCATATGGGGATGACATTCAGATAGACAAAGAGGAGTGTATCAACCATGTCAGTAAACGCCTTGGAACAGCACTCCGCAATGTTGTTGCTGACTGCCGAAAGCAAGGTGTGACCCTAGGAGGAGGCGGTAAAGGTTAGCTTACACAAAATACCATCTGTAAGCTGACAATTTATTACAGTAGGGCCATAAGAAACAACACAAGTGTAGAGTCCATGAGGAAGAGTGTTATGGCTTCACTGTATCACTGTTTTTCAACAGACAAAAGGCCACGTCATGATATGTGCCCAAGTGGAGAACAATCTTGGTGTTTTTTTTCAATCTGCACTGGCTAAGCATCAGGTCCCATGTCCTCATGACAAGATGTTACACACATGGCTCAACCGCGACAAGCTTGAGAAATATCTTTTGCCAATTTATGAAAGGCTGTCTGACACGAAACTAAGTAGATGTGTGTCAGGACAAACTCAGAATTCAAATGAGTGTTTACACAGCTTGATATGGGCTCGATGTACAAGGACAACTTTGCCTCACTCAAGCGCGTTTGGTTTGCTGTTGTAACTGCTGCAAGAGAGTTCAACTTTGGAGCTGCTGCTGCCCAAGACACTGACCAGATTTATGGACCTTCTACAGGCCTGCATATGCAGAGACTAGGAACATCTAGGATGCAGAAGCAAGTAAGAAATATTCTGAAGGACAAACAACTAAAAGACGCGATACTGTACGAGTCGCCAAACTGAAGAGACAAGGTGAGCTGCATGCCTTGGAGGGAGATCCTGCATATGCAGCAGGATCATTCTAAATCACAGGTACAGTTTTAAACTGTTTGTCTGTGTGAAATAAAAAAATTTATTACTAAAATATTAATTTTAACATAAAAAAAACATAAAAATAATTAGTTTTTCCCCGTTTTCTCATTTTGCCATATTTTTTTACTTTGTTTCAATTTTTTTCAAAAACGGTGTGTCAGATTACAATGAAACTTGGCAGAGTTATTTTTCATTGTATTATGTAGATTTTGTCAAGAGCTTTTTTAAAACTAAGATATAGTTTTTTGCAGTAGTAAAATAAAACAAAATTATTGTCAATGAAAATGTGGAAATTATTTTTTAATTATGGAAAAAAAAATGCCAACGAATATCACTAAAAGCTTCTGACAGAATGTACATATTCTATTTCTGTACCCATATACAAAAAATGAAGCCTGTAGATTAATAAATAACAGTTTTATACCATATTGAAGAAATCCAATATGGCCGCTGTTTATCTTGGTTTCCATGGCAACCGTTACGTGCAAAGTTAATTTGACAGTATTTTATCAATCATCAGTCATCGGTATCAAACCCTATACCATAACAAAACAAAGAAATCAAATATTATAGAATTAAATTTTTTCAGGTTAGCATCGCCTTAATTAAACATGTTATGAAGTGGGCAACATCACAAGTTAGTGAATAAGAGTAATGTTAAATTGCATTATTTTAATTCAACCAAAATGTCCTGTAGACTGGAGGAAAGTTCATAAAAGACTTCTCAATATGAAATACACAAACAACACATCAAGCATGCATGAATGTTATAAAAACACCAAGAACAGTTTGAATGCATGTTATATATAATGTGTCCTTCACAAGAAGACCTTTCCCTGGTTCCGCCAGAATATTCTAAATCACCCACTAAAATGTCTGGTGGTGGCAAAATTGTCCTTCTTAATACTGGTATACAATTAGTGAATATGGTCCTAGAAAGTAATATGACTGAGTTCCAACGAAATATGTATTCAGTTCACAGATCTGACAAGAATGTTCATACTTATGATGACACGGCTTTCTCCATGTTTGATGGAACAATTCATTAGAGGTTTAGGTTTTCAGTCTTTGAGTATTTTGATTCCTAGCTGTGATTGCAGGAGATAATGGAATTGGGCAGATCTTCACTAGACTAGGTTTTCCATACAGGAGCACTTAGGATTGACTCCAGGACAACCAGACATTATGACGACTGATCCAACGCTCTGACAAAGCTGAGCTTTTCCATATTGATCCCAGACAAATCATGTGCTCATTGCATACTGGAATCATCCACGAACACCTTCTCCTCTAAAATAATACAAACATAATTCACCCATTCATATGTTGTTAAAACTGAATGTCATAGTGAAGTAGACAAGAATGAAAAGGGGACTAAAGATACAAGGATGAGAAAAGGGAAGAATAAGGCAGTACCTAAAGGTGAGATCTATTGCCCTTGTGGTCTCTCCTTGGTACTGGATAGACTCTGACTGCTGATAGGTACAACATTTATCTGCATTGCCACTGCTTCTTGTCCTTGCTGATGTAGTGATATGAATGTGTTTGGGGTCTCACAGAAGATATGGACATCAGAGGAACGACAAGGCATCAGAGGTCTGGCAGGGAGGTAGGTGAGCAGGCATAGTCACCAGAGCTAGGACATAGGCTTCGATGATAAATGGGTAATAGCTGTGATGGCATGATCAATACTGTTATGTGCTCTTCTCCCAAATCAGGGCATTACAAGATTGTTTGTTGCCTGTTACAAGTCGTATTCGATTCCCGAGCGCCTTTACTTCTCTTTCAATCATCTTTACTGTGATATATTTTCGCGAGCCGTCAACGTCGCTGTGAATATTCCCCACTTCTAAAATACTAAATCTACACTACAAACTCATTTTACGACATATGAACCAACAGCGACATTGCGAGGAAGACATGAAAGAAGGCTTGGGAATGGCTGTGATGCCACAGGCTAAGCAGGACTACACGGTGATAAATACGGCACACAAGGCGGAAACAGTCTGTTGTTTTCACCAAAACCCAACATGAGGCAGGAAGAAATCTGAGATATCGGAAGGAGTGAGAGCATTTTCAAAATCAAACTCATGTATGAAAAAAGAAAGAAAGAAAACCATCAGCCTACGACATCACATTTGGAAAACCGACTCCAATAGTCAGATTCTGAAACCTGTCACCGAAGTGTTTGGAAGCCATTCGATTAAAATGAAGGTAAAAACAATAATGTTTTAGATTAGTTTAGTCTGTGAGCCTGTTCCCCGAGAAGAGTTGGTAAGTCAATGAGTTGTAAACCACGTGATTAGTCCTTAAGAAATTAATTTAGTAGAATATTATATTCAGGATCATAGTCATGGATAAACTGTACATTAGGATAAACCACAGTGAATTTCTGTTTCTCCCAGTCAAACAACTTATTTAATGTGTAAGCATTAGACCTAAGTTATACATTTTATTTCTTAAGTAGTTAAACTCCATCAGCTGTGATTTAGAAGTTGGTGAGTAACTTAAGATTTAGGAAGCTAAGAATTCTTAGTGCAGTGGTAAGAAAACTATTTTAAATGTGCAAACACTGGTAAGACAAATTAGTGTAATGTGTAATAGTCAAGTAGATTTTTTTTTTTTTTACATGAGCACGTGAGAAGTCAAGTAGTTTCTTTTTTTTTCATGAGCACATGGGAGCCAAATAGATTTATATATGTATCATAATTTTGTGTGGTCGGTGAAAGCACCCATGTGGTGAGTCAAATATATATTCATTGTTGTTAACATGTGGATTTATCATTTGTGAGACACATAATAATACCTAATCAACCGCCACGCAAGTGTGGTTATGATTCATGATCAATGAATGTGGATTGGGTATATCTCATAAATATATTATTTGATGAGAGCATGTGGGGATCCATGTGTAATTTCATTATTGCTAAACAGGAGGAATCATCCTTTGTGAATCTCATAAGTATGCCTAATGATCACATAGTCTATGTCATTGACGAGAGCACGCCTGTGGTGAGTCACGTGGGATTTCATTATTGTTAAACAGATGGGACTGTAGCATTTTTAGATCACATCAGTACGACTAACTGTAATCCATACAGATATGATTGTGTCTGATGAATGATGGGGGAATGATTAATATTCCATTGTAATGTCCTTGGTGTTGAATCTGTGAATTTATCATGTGTAAAGCACATACATATGCTTAATTGTCATCCATACAGATATGATTGTGTCTGATGAATGATTGGGGAATGATTGAGATTTCATTGTGATGCCAATGGTGTTAACATTTAAAGTTATCATTGGGAAATCAAATAAGATAATTACTTATCTTACATGCACGTATGATACATATTTCTTATAAATGAGTGAAATGATCACCCATGCACATATGAATATTATGTCTGTTGAATGAGGAGAATGAGTGAGATGAAGTAACATGCTGAGAAGGAGTATAAGCTGGCAATCAATCTCATGATAGAAGGCAACTTTGATGTGTAATGTCCTGTCTATCAGCAGAGAATATGTTCGGCATAGCCCATACACTACTTAATAATTTAGTGCACTCCGACGCATGACACCACTTTGTATTAAATATCACTCTTGGTACCATCATCTGGTTTTGTGCCCTAAGCACGAAACAACCCATATTACATCTCACGCATACCACAAGCATCTGGTTTTGTGTCTTAAGCAAGACTCCACTTTGTATTATAGATCATTCATGTTACAACATATGGGCTAGTGTCCTGATGAGTGTAATGATAATGAGATGATGATTGTATAGCAATAATGGCGATGATGATTGTAATGAAGATGATGATTGTAAAGATAATGGTGATGATGATAATGAGAATGATGAGAATGATGATGATGTTGATGAGAATGATGATGATGATGAGAATGATGATGATGATGATGATGATGATGATGATGATGATGATGATGATGATGATGATGATGATGATGATGATGACGATGATGATGATGATGATGATGATGATGATGATGACGATGACGATAATGATGATGATGATGATGGTAATGATGATGATGATGATGATGATGATGATGATGATGATGATGATGATGATGATGGTGGTGGTGCTGCTGCTGATGATACTGATGGTGGTGGTGGTGGTGATGATGCTGATGCTGATGTGGTGGTGGTGGTGGTGGCGGCGGCGGCGGCGGCGGCGGAGGCGGTGGCGGTGGTGGTGGTGGTGGTGGTGATTGATAGTACAAGCATATTACAGACGCGGTGAATAGGAAGGAATATACTCGCCTTGAAACTTTTGATTAGAAAAGAATTCACCTGAATACTATACCAGAATGGGTACTATGATGTACTTATATTGTTTATAAGCAATTACTTATTGCAATGGGGAATTATTTTTAAAACTCCTTAATGTATGAAACCCTTTTCCTTTAATAGAAGAAGACGTAGAGAAAATAACTAAGTACAGAAGAGGATGGGAAACATAGTTGTCAAATTCCAAATAAATCAAGGTAGTACTCAACCTTGAGACCCTGATGACAGGCATAGGTGAAGATGAAACTGCACATCTGCTAGACTAAATCTTGAACATCTTATAATGGAAGATTGGATGGAGAGAAAACAATTATGTTGGTGGTAACTAATTGAGAACACCAAGACTATCTTTCTCCTATGTTTATTTTTCTCTAGGAACAGGATTCATTTTATTGATTTCCCTTGTTGTGTTCTTAGGAGTTTACAGCATTTCATTTCTGATGATCATATTGATGATATTATTAGATTTATGATTGACGCTGAAAAATCAGGTAGTGGCTATAACCATATAGAGCCAGACCTGACTTTGGTGATAGAAGCAACTTTGTTTAATGCTCTGTGAGAGAGTGGGGCATAAACCTATCCACCTGCAAAAGTTCCATTTTCCTGATAGGAGAGGTAAAGTTATTTAGCATAATTTACTTGCCAAAAATGGAAAAATCTAGAGCCAACTAAAATATTCTACAAACCTGGAAAGAACAACACACTGAAGCTTAAAATATATATATCACTGTGACTGCTTAGAGCAGGAATTCATAACCCACAAGTCAAGACAAGGGAGGGCAGACCAATTTTTCTGTTTCAGTGTTACTACCACAGAGGATTTACAGGAAGTTTACCTGCGAAATTACATGTAGTCTTAATCCTATGTGAGGAGGGCAGTCACTGCTGAAAATATAATTAAGTGTAAAGATCTTGATGTAAATGAAATTTTTTTTTTTTTTTTTTTTCAAGTATGTATTTGATGTATTTGAATTGATTGTTTCAAAAACATTACTGTATAGTTAATAAATTATAGAAAAAAGGAGGTAATTTCCTCTCGTGAGTGTATTTTTTACTTGTCATAGTCAATTAGTTTAATCAAAACAACCCTAGATAAATTTAGGTTAAATCGGAGAGGAGAGGCAAGGAACCACCAAAAGGAGATTTTGGGTATTAAGGGGGAAAACTTGTAAATATTTTCCTTGAGGTATTCCTTGGTTTTCTGAGACTCTATTTATGGACACAAGCAACTGAGCCATTAAAGGTTAACATAGTTAAACAGACAGGATCACATTGGGACAGAGGAACTTAGCATCCTTTCTCTCTTTGGAGTTGAGCCATCAACCATAATCAGACATTTACCTCACTTACCCTTCTTAACTGAGGTGTTACAGTCTGAACGAATTTTACCCATAATGTTTAAGAGTTTCAATGAGTTACAAATCATATAAATGACTATCTCACATTTGAGGTAGTCAGGCTCATGTACATGAATCAAGATACATTAATATTTCAGCTGAAGCATTCACACACACACACAAAAAAAGGAATTCACACTGATTCTCATTCATGGACAACAAACAAATGAGAACCCAGGCAAACCCATCGTCTCGGCCTGCTCTTGTCCTACTGAACGGATTTCAGAGTTTCTTGACAGCATACTTCAGCCGTTGGTTGCTAGCCTCCCCTCATATATCAAAGACACCAACCACGCTATCTCCATTTTCGATTCTATCAGCTTTACCACCCCTTCTCAGCACCACATCTTTACTTTAGATGTGAATTCACTCTATACATCTATTCCTCACTCTGACGGCCTTAAAGCCTTGGAATTTTTCTTAGACAAAAGACACGACCCCACCATAGCCACCGGACCATTGTTGCGTCTTGCAGAGTTAGTCCTTAACCTCAATTCATTTGAGTTCAATGGGGACTATTTTGACCAGATCAGCGGGGTGGTCCATGGGCACTAAGATGGGTCCGAGTTATGCCTGTCTGTTCATGGGCTATCTTGAACACCAGGTATGGAGTCAATACACTGGTAGGCTCCCGGAGCTCTATGGGAGGTATATCGATGACTGTTTTGGTGTTTCAGACATGCCATTGTCTGATCTCCAGGACTTCATTGCCCTTTTCTCTAACTTTCATCCTAGCATCAGACTCACCTCCACTATTTCCTCGTCGGCTGTTAATTTCCTAGACATAACAGTTTCCTTAGGTTCTGCTGGCCTATGCACGACGGTTTACTATAAACCGACTGACTCACATGCATTCCTGCTCTACACCTCCTCCCATCCTCCCTCTTGCAAGGATTCCATTCCTTTCTCACAACTGTTACGTCTCAGACGGCTTTGTCATGATAATAACGACTTCCGTCAAAAAGCCCACGAAATGTTGGATTTCTTCCGCCTTCGAGGTTACCCTGAGAATGTTTTGTCTACAGCTCTTTACCGCTGCCAGTCTATTAGCCGTGCCGAGGCTCTCTCTTCGAGGCCGAAACCACGCAATAATAGACCTATTCTCCCACTTACCTACAATCCTCATAATATTGCTGCCAAGAATATTCTCATGAGGCATCTATCCATCCTCCAGGCAGACTCGGTCACTCGCGATGTCTTCTCAGAAGCTCCACTTGTGGCATACAGGCGTGATCGTAACCTGAGGGATGTACTGGTCCATAGCACTATATCACAATCCCACTAGTCTCTTCCTGACACGACTGCAAGTCTTCGATCTCGTTGTAAGACTTGTCCATATGTCCTTCAAACCACCTGTCTGACTTTCCCTAAGACTACTTTCCACATCCGGGAGGGTTTCTCATGTACCAGTCGCAACGTTATCTATGCAATCATCTGCACACGTTGCGACATGAGGGTATCTTGGAGAGACGGGCCTTCGCCTGGCGGACAGATTAAGACAACATTTATCCGATATCGACAGTGGTGCCAAGAAAACCGGTACCCCTACACTTCAACAGTTCCGACCACTGTGGGGTTGCCAACATACGTGTTACGGCGATAAAATCGTGCACATCTCACGAACGCGATCGAAAGACATTGGAAAACCGTCTTATCTTCCAGTTGGGTTCACTTTCCCCTCACGGCCTCAATGTCCAACACAGTTTTATTTAAGTGCCCTACGCCCCTTATCCCCAATTCCCCCCCCCAATCTCCGCTATCTTATAATCCACTTCACAGGACATGGTAGTCACCACCAGCATTATATCTGCTTTCTGTGGCTTCTTGGTTGGTTTGCGTGGGGTCGCTTATCATTGCGTTCCGAACTACCGTCACTTGTGATACTTTTTGATAGCAAACTCTTGTTGGCCTGCATCCATATTGCCCACAGCAGCGTTTCGAACTTGGACGGAATTGCGAACTGCATCCGTTACATCGCCCCAGAGTTACACATCCATATTTTTCCTTTCGTTCTCCTGGGCGCACCCCGATCCCCTTAGCGCGGGTTCCCCCACCGCTTGACTCAACCAATCACCGAGTTTTTGGCTGTACTGACCTTTAGTCAGTTGACCCCGTTAACACAACATCCGTTTCATTCCATCCATGGATAGCCGTTTCAAGCTAGGACACAGATAAGCATTTGTTAATCTATTTTTGTTTGTTTGTTCTGTGCTGACGAAGGCTTTGGCCGCAAAGTCCATTGTTTTTTGTAGTTGTGCTTTGGTAACGCTCTCAACCTACTTCTCGTTTTTCAGTGATTCATTCAACAAGCATATGAGAATGACAGAACACAAAGTTTTCTGTCTCACACCATTGTTCGTCTTCTTCTTCTGAGCCTGAACGCATATATTGTCCCTCCTTTAGTTGGCAATCAGTTTAGGCTGGGGACAGGGGTTTGAATCCCTATTCTGGTCAGATAAACTTGACACCAGGTTCGTCACAAATGCAAATGGACTGTTTAAACAGCAGTGCATACACTGAACGAAATATAAAGCACAGCGTGATATTTCCAGCTGGATCTGAGTGCAAGATCTGCCAGTCACGCAACATAAATATCTCTTCCAACGCCACGTACAAGCAAGAATAGATGAGGAAAAATATCATTCTCTCATTCTCTCTCACTCCTTGTGTGTTATAGGAATTATTGTATATTAGGAGCAAAGCATTTATCGGCACACAAGAAAGCAATGATTGTCTTTCTCAAATAGTACTCTTGCAGAGTAAGAGGGCTAACAGTTCTAATATTGAAAAATGCATGAAGAGCCTAGACAAGTTTACTTCTTACAGAATAAAGATGTAGCGCACGAAATGCAGTTCTGAATGGCAGTTAGAATCATAGACTAGACTGATAAATAAGTAGAAATGAACGAAGCATTGCAAAATGGCGACAGGTCTGGAGCAGAGTCTGCAGGCTGTCTCCTAAATTTTGAGAGAATATTTCTTGGTGTAGGGACGTTACAAAACACATAAAAACCACGGACAACATGCGTTACCTTGACCATTCCATTTTGAATACACACATATATATCCTATAGGCACAGTATTACCAGCAAGGGGTATCTCCGTGGCGAAGTGGTCAAGCCATTTGACTCCGGCTCCGAAGGTTGTGGGTTCAATTCCGGGCCGCGTCCTTCGGTTCACGAGTTAAATTGTTCGGAGACTCCTGTGGGTCGTCGCTAGAGCTACGGAGTTCGTGCTTTGTGCGACGCTTTCCGCGCTGCGGAAAGAGACAGAGCCATATGGGATAAAACCCGGTGCAATGAAGTCGACCCTGTCGACTTTTAAGCGACTTTTAAGCGACAGTATACACAGTAATCCTTATTGGACAGAACTACGTCCTGTCTCTCGAAAGACCTACCAAGTGTGCGGTAAGAGAGATTGGGGTATCCAACAATGCATTGCAAGACGCTTACAGGCTCCTACTGTCCAATCGTCTATTAGATTAGGGAGGCGGCCTTGGTGTCAGACTTAGTTGAAACGTCTAAATATAAACATGATGGTGCATCGTATAATACGAAATAATACAGGGCAGTGCATGTAAATATCCGTTTTCGTGTTTCTGCCGCAAACTGGTGGGAATGATGTACACCATGTCACACATGGACAGAGAAGAATGTTGACAATATCACGAACAGAAAAGAATGTTGGCAATATCATGGACAGAGAAGAATGTCGAAAGTATCAAGGACGGAGAAGAATGTCGATAATACCACGGACAAGGAAGAATGTTGAAAATATCAGGGATAGAGAAGAATGTTGAGAACATCAAGGACAGAGAAGAATGTTCGCAATAGATATCATGGACAGAGGAGAATGATGGCAATATATATCATGGACAGAGAAGAATGTTGGCAATATATATCATGGACAGAGAAGAATGTCCGCAATATCATGGACAGAGAAGAATGTTGAGAATATCATGGACAGAGAAGACAACAGACGCTGAGTTACTGTAAGCTGCGGGTGTTACCCATCACAACCACAAGGAAGGTGTAGAAAATACACCGGACAAGAGAGGCAGCGGAAGACAGAGACAAGTGTATGTAGAAAACGTTAAAACCTGGGAAAGAAATACTAATATTTAAAAAATGTAGTTACATATCCTTTACAGGACGTCGCAGTCAACCCCATCATTTTTAGCTGTTTTTGATTTCTTGGCAAGTTAATGTTTAGTAGGTTGCTATTCATTTCTGGACTACCGGAACTCATACCGTTGTATAAAAACCAACATAAGGCTGTCTGCTGCCAAATCTCCCGCAGCTGTGTTTCGAACGCGGATTATAGGATTGCGATTTGCGTTCGTAACCCCTTTGCCTTAGCGCCGGAAAATGTAAGCAACAGCAATTTCATCACAGTGTATGATGTGACAGAGATGTGACAGAGATGTGCAGGGTCGTGGTCTCCGTCATCACCGCGTAGTATGTGACAGAGATAATTGCAGAATCGTTGTCTTCGTTGCCTGCCCCAGGCCAGACGCCTGAAGAATGTAAGGTATGCCACAACATCTCCCCAGTTGTACACATCTCCCCAGTTGTACAGATCTCCCCAGCTGTACATATCTCCCTAGTTTTACACATCTCATCAGTTGTCAATTATCGTGTTCCGCCAAATCCCGCTTTCATGCAGTTGTTACAGTGAGTAAATCAACACAATGAGAAGAGGGATTGTTCAACTTTACAAGAAGACAATCACAAGTCACAGAATGGACGTTGTGGCTTGAACACCCTCGTCAGTCACATAAACAACATACATACTTGATGACATTACATACGACACATCCAACAGGTTTTGCATATTTACAGCTTGACTGCGGTGCCTATCACCCACTGAGTGTCGGTTGGTCTATACAATATAGGTCTAGCACCATATACTCACAAGTGTAGTTTACTTACTGTTACTGACTGCACTTCCAGCATTTCATTTCTTGCGCAAGTTTTCTTGTGGTCTGCCTGGCGTCACCGTTAGATATCATTTCATCATCATCCTTTAGAGTCATTATCAACATTATCAACATCGTCTTTCTTCAACACCATCGTTATCATCCTTCATCATCCCTACCATCATAAGCATCATCATTATCGTATTTTAACGTCATTATCAGCATATTCATCTTCTAACGTCATCATCAGCTTCATCAACATAATATTTCTTCAGCTTCATCGTTATTTTCCTTCATCAGTCTCATACTCATCAGCTTCATCATTATCATCCCTTAAAATCATCATCATCATCATCTTCTTTCATCGTCATCAACATCATCCTTCAGCAGCTTCATCGTCATCGGTATAACTATTATCATCCTTCTTCAGCCTTAACACCGTCAACATCATCTTTCATCAGCTTCATCCTCATCAACATCATCTTACGTCAATCTCAACATTATCCTCTTTGAGCCTCGTTATCTTTCATCAGACTCATTATCATTAGTATAACCACTATCATTCTTCATCATCCCCACCATCACCAGCATCATCATTATCACCCTTTAACGTCATTATCATCATCATCGCTCTTCAACATCAACGTTATCATCCTTCTCCATCATCATCATCATCATCATCATCATCATCATCATCACATCATCATCATCACCATCCATCATGAGCCTCATCATCATAAGTATATCCATTATCATCCTTCATCAGCCTGATCATCATCGACATCTTCCTTCATCAGTCTTATCATCAACATCATCCTTCATCAACATCTTTCTTCATCAGCCTTATCAACCTCATTATCATCAACATCAACCTCATCATCATTATCAGCATCATCCTTCATCAGCCTCATCATCATCAACAGTATCTTTCATCATCATCATCATCATCATCATCATCATCATCTGCCTCAGCATCATCTTTCACCATTCTCATTATCATCAGTATAACCATTATCATCCTTCAACAGCCTCATCAACATGATCCTTCAACAGCCTCCTTCATCAGCCTTATCAACATCATTGTCAGGATATTCATAGCCTGTAGGTGAACGACAACTTACGACAGTAAACACCACAGGACAGCGAGGTGTCACCGAGTACAGGCTAGCCACGACGCAATTGCCGCCCAGTGGTCATCTTGATACACGGGACGCACGAGTGGTGAGAAGGAAAGGTCTGACCAAGAATACCTGTGTTGGGCAGAGGGGTTTCGGACAGCGAGACAGGACGGACAGAGAGGGTTATGCGTGTATTCTCTAACTGTTGTGAGATAGCGTGGCTGACTAGTAGGGTGGATTGTGTTTGAGCATGAGAGAGAGAGAGAGAGAGAGAGAGAGAGAGAGAGAGAGAGAGAGAGAGAGAGAGAGAGTCATGTTGTATTAATATAAGATGTGTAATGTATATACTTCGTATTGTGATAATGCAACTATTCACGAATGTACTTAATGTAAATAGTTTACCGTGAATAAGAGGCTTACTTCACATGGTCGTGTGTGTGAGTTCAATCATTGAAAGTGTATGATTGTTTCACCCCTGTTCTGAGAGAGCGAGCCAAATGTCCATATAATTTAAGATCATGACAGGGAGTGAACGTGGGTAGCTCGTCCGGCTTTGAACATTTGAACAATAGATGTGTGTTAGTGAGCGAACGTGAAGAGTTAAAGATTTCATCTAGTTAGAAGCATATACATGAACATGTGTTGAACAATAATGTATATCACTGTTATGTAAATTTTGAAAAGTATGTAAAATGGAATGTTACACATATATAATTCTGAGCGAGAGTGAGCAGAATCAGCCTTAACCATTAAATCTAACTCGCAATAAATTTGAACATACATAAACCTCTATTATTCTAGTGACCGACGATGACGACAGTACAAACTTACATTCATACTTGACTGCATACAAACCTATACACAATTAACCGACCACGCATACACCCCAAAGTCGAACAACTAATAACAGTTTTCTTTCCCCAGCAAACAGATTTTTCATCAAGTAGTACAGACAAGCTGAATTGTTTTTCCGGGCCGTAAAGTACAAACACCCCATTTCTGATGCAGTCATCGAAAGCTCCGAACTTCATCGGCAGCTAAGTATTTTTTTTGTTATATATTTTTGTGAGAGATCAGGCCCGCCCTGTATTTTTGTTTCACCATTGTAATTTTTATATAACTATTATATTTAATTGC
Organism: Cepaea nemoralis; assembly: GCA_014155875.1. Taxonomy (NCBI): domain Eukaryota; kingdom Metazoa; phylum Mollusca; class Gastropoda; order Stylommatophora; family Helicidae; genus Cepaea; species Cepaea nemoralis. The sequence continues at coordinate 27,242 of JACEFZ010010476.1, read as the reverse complement.
ATATAGTTGATTGTATACTGTAATTTTGTTTTTCTGATTTTGAGTGCCATTGTAACACATTTTCGAACAGTAATGGCTACTTTACACGATTTCATAGAGTCAGGCCTAAAATTAGGTTTCATGGGAGAAGATTTAACGAAATGGAGTGAGACAAAATATACAGAACATGTCCAATTGGAAGAGAAAGCTAGAGAAAGAGAGGAAAAAGCAGCAGAAAGAGAGGAAAGGGCAGCAGAAAGAGAGCTAAAGAAAGCTGAGTTAGATGCTAAGAATAAACAAGCTGAGTTAGATGCTAAGAATAAACTGGCAGAAGCAGAGCTAAAAAAAAGCTGAGTTAGATGCTAAGAATAACAACAGAGCAGAAGCAGAGCTAAGAAAAGCTGAAATCAACGCACAAGTAAAAGAGAAGAACTTGAAACGCAGTTCAAATTAAAACAATTAGAAATCGAAGCTGATACCAACAAAGAAACTAGAAAACTAGAAACCAAAGAAAAAGAAAACCAATACAAGAAATACCAAGCGATAGTCAAAAATTTCACAACTGGGGATTGCATAGCAGCCTGGTCCCAAAACTTTGAGACGCTAGTGAAGCGTTACCAAATACCAGTCTCAGAATGGAAATGATATATATGAAAAGTTTGTCAGGAGAACCTTTAAAAGTCATAGAAAACATTCCTGATGAGCTAAGAACAGACTATCATTATATCAAAGCCAAAATCATGGCACATTTTTTTTTTTAGATGAACAGGTTATATAGAACAATTTTCTACTCCAAAATCATCACACACGTTCTCAGATTACACCTCTCAAGTTCAAAATGTTTTTAATAAATGGCTATCAGCAGCTAAAGTGAACAAGGATTTTGATCATTTAAAAGATCTCATTTTAAGGGATAAGATCATATCATCACTGCCATTACCTTTTTCACGAATTTTGCAAGAATGTGAGTGTGAAACAGTGCAACAGATAGAGAAACGTGGTCAGCTTATTTTACAGTAAATAAAGATTGCTTTGCTAATATTTTGAAAGATACAGAATTTGTAGCAGCCGCTACATACGATAGATCCAAACCTACTGCATACAATAAAGCAAAACCATTTAAAATATTCAGTAACTACCAATGTAAGTACTGTAAATTTATTCACAATGAAAATGACATGTGTGATAGCAACCCTACATATCTTACATACCTACACAATTTCATAGATCAACAAAATAGGGAACGAAAGAACTGTAAACGATTAACTAAATGTTTTCTTTGTAAAGCTTACGGACACTGGCGTCATTCATGTAAAGTTAAACAAATGACAAGAAAAGCTAATGCAGCAATGTTTGATAGTTCATCCTCTGAGGAAGAACAGGAAGAAAGTCAACAACCAGTAAATGCAGCTGAAAGTATTGACTGTTTTCCACCTAGATAAATGTACAACTTGCAACCGCTTCCATGAATGATGGTGTATCTAACATGTGGACATTACTGTTACCATCACAAATGAAGAAGCAAATTTAGTAATAGATTCCAAAGGGAAACTAAATATTCATCAGGGTTATGTCAACGGGAAAATAGCTAACGTTTTAAGGGACAGTGGTAGTACCCTTATTGGTTTGAGGAAAGAATTTTACATCTCTCAGATTACACGGGAAAATTGGTTACCTGTAGAACATTCTCAGGAAACATTGAACAATACCCATTGGCATGGGCACACATCAAAATACTTTTTCTAGCAGCCAAGGTAAAATGTGCCGCATTATTTAACCCATGCTGTGATTTGATCATTGGTAATCTTTCCGAGGTAATTGGCATGCCACATGAACCTACTAAACCTACCATAAACAAGTCTTACCAACCAATGCAGTAACAAAATCAGCTGCAGAAACAGAACCTCAGATAAACCAAACTGAGACATCACAACAATTAACAACACCTCCCAAGGACATGAGAGAAAACCTTATAAAGGCACAGAAATCTGATGTGTCATCACAAAAATATGTTAAACCTGCAGGCCAAAAGCCAAAAGAGGGCCAAGTAACATCAAAAGTAAACAGCACAATAAAATTAACACAAATCAGGCATCAACCAAAACCAAACAGATCGAATCAGAAGACTGCAATATTTGCCTTAGCATTTCTGTACTGCTTAATTACAATATCATTGTCATGCCTTATTACATGTGCACTGTGTTATTGTAATTGTATACCCACCAATAATTTGTGTCCAGAATCAGAGTTACCACAATGTAACAAAATTAAATCACCCGACCTCCACGACAGGACGACAAATTCAATCCACATTACTGAACGAACACAACAGCATACATACTTTGCACCCACAGACTATATCGACATAACAACAAAAACAACACCAGACAACTCAGCAACCCATCATACAGACACTGACACAGACCAAATTAAAACAAATGTTAACACCTGATCAGACTGACAAACAAAATCCAAAAGAGACATAACCATTCGACACTACAGTGCATCATCATACTACACACGGATTTAACAACAATCAGGAACAACAGCATTAGTTACACGACAGAAATAGCACCATCAAAACACAGCACGACAAAGAGTTACAGGCAAACATGTACTACAGATGACCCGACACAATTAAAACCATCCACCATACTACTGAAGTTCCATCAATGGCTACATGTTACATTTACTTCAGTCAAAACATACTCTTATCATTTTAGAATGACAAGAGTGCTGTTAGAAGACGTACCCCATGTACTGACAGATATAAACATCTGCATACACACCAGCAGTATCACTGAACACCTAGCGACACTGCAACAAACTTTTGAACGCATCAGGCAACACGGCCTGACTGTAAAACCAGCAAAAGTTGAAATTGCTTTTCATGAAATATGTTTTTTAGGCTATAAAATTTGTGATGGTAGCATTACTACTGATAAGAACATTGTATCTAGAATTTTGAAATTATCGCTTCCTACAACGAAAAAGGAAGTAAGAAGTATGCTAGGATTGTTAAATTATTATAGAAGGTTCATACCGAACTTCTCAGATTTAACAGAAGTTTTCACCAATCTGTTAACAAAACGCCAACCAAATAAAATTGTAAACAGAGAGGGCCTGAGATCAGCTCTTACAAAAATATTATCCTACTTTTCATCTGACCCGATACTAAAATTACCAAACCTTAACATTTCTTTCACAGTAAGATGTGACGCGAGCAGTGTAGGTGTGGCTGGCGTCCTGTTACAAACCTACGACGACGTCCTGCATCCAGTAGCGTATGTCAGCCGTAAATTAACACCAAGTGAACGGAGATATAGCTCACCAGAATTGGAATGTCTGGGTTTAATTTATTCAGTTTCTAAATTATCTAAATATTTATTAGGTAAACATTTCATTGTGGAAACAGACAACAACCCATTAAAAGGGATAATGCAGGGAACACCAACAAATCACAGAATTGCCAGATGGGCGTTACTGCTTCAAAATTACAGCTTTGAGGTACGCCATATCAGCGGGACGGAGAACACGATAGCAGACCTCCTGTCAAGAATTCCTCTCGATGAGTCCACTGACAGTCCAACTATGCCTGAGCGCAAAGATTGAATACTGTTTTAAACTGCGCTCTGACATAAATTACAATCAAGCGCAGACAATAGCCCGTCACAAAAGAACGCTGTCAAATCTTATACATTGTGATATGGACTATGTCCTTTTATATTCCCAAAGTAGTTTTAATTTGTTAAAGTGGGAATAAATGAATACGTCAGAATGTGCAAGTGAAGAGGACATGAAACAGTAAAGATATTTTCACAAGTACAGAAAGAACAGTACTACACAACCACAAAATCTTACCTTATTTCCAGCACTTGGTAATATTGAGTAGTACCAGCATTTATTAACATTGTGAAATAACTCCACCGAACTGTGCGAATATTTTAATTGAGTTACGGACCGTGTTAGATAAACGACAACGTTGCACAGAGCAGTGTACTCCAATATTCTGTTAAAAGGAAATGTGTGTATTCTTGGATCGTGTAAACACAGTATTAACTTCCGTTTCCTTTCTCATTATTTTTCTAAATTAACATAATAGCAGACTATACAAAGAAATAGTTAAGTATGAATGAACGAGTGAATGAATTTTCTGACTTTATAATTTACATATGAGAAATTGAGAGAAAGGATTTATACTTTTGTGATCTAAGGATCATCGATTGATTCTTGGTTTTTCAATAGTGCCAGGCATGTCACTATTTTAAATAAAGATCAAACGTTTGACACTTAGAAGAAAGAAAACAAATGTACTTTATTTTTTTGTTGTTGAAAGCATCTGAAAATTACCCCGCATAGTTATTTATGATTGTTCCTAAGGGGAGACAATCTGACATTGGTAAAATTGGTACATGCATATGTTTTTTGTTTCATAGTGGTCAAAAGGACAACAAAACACCAAGTAGCGTCAACTAGATGTGGACGATGTTTACTAAATTTGACGGACCAGGATTAGAATATCTGGCCATAAGGGTTAGTGTTCTGGTTCTGAAATCGACATACAGGTTGATGATTTAAAGCCTAATATGTTTTTTGTTGTGAGGAGGTGCGTAGCTTGAAAGATAGCGTCAATCGCTGTTACCTTCCGATCTGTGCTGAGTCCAGTGTCAAATAAAGTACTAATCCAACCAGGGGACAATACTTGATGCAAGTAGCCTAATGACAGCACTGAATGAAGTATATATATATAAGCAAATAGCACCCTACGTATATATATAAAAGCAAATAGCACCCTACGAAAATACCATGTTGCAATCCATCAGGATAAGCAGTTAGTCGATCCTGACTTATAATTACATTATAAACTTAGACTATGAATAACCACCCATATGATGAAAGGTTACCCTTTCATACGGGAGGGCGAGGGAAAGTGTCAGGATCTCCATAGCCTGTAGGTGAACGACAACTTACGACAGTAAACACCACAGACAGCGAGGTGTCAACGAGTACAGGCTAGCCACGACGCAATTACCGCCCAGTGGTCATCGTGATACACGGGACGCACGAGTGGTGAGAAGGAAAGGTCTGACCAAGAATACCTGTGTTGGGCAGAGGGGTTTCGGACAGCGAGACAGGACGGACAGAGAGGGTTATGCGTGTATTCTCTAACTGTTGTGAGATAGCGTGGCTGACTAGTAGGGTGGATTGTGTTTGAGCCTGAGAGAGAAAGAGAGAGAGAGAGAGAGAGAGAGAGAGAGAGAGAGAGAGAGAGTCATGTTATATTAATATAAGATGTGTAACGTATATACTTCGTATTGTGATAATGCAACTATTCACGAATGTACTTAATGTAAATAGTTTACCGTGAATAAGAGGCTTACTTCACGTGGCCGTGTGTGAGAGTTCAATCATTGAAAGTGTATGATTGTTTCACCCCTGTTCTGAGAGAGCGAGCCAAATGTCCGTATAATTTAAGATCATGACAATCATCCTTCTACAGAACACAATGTGTAGATGATAATCTCATAATAGTAGGTCCCACACAGAGCACAATATGCACATGGTAATCTCATAACTGTAAGTCCCACAACAATGTTCACATGGGGATCCCATAACTGTAGGTCCCACACAAAACACAATGTGAACATGGTAATCTCATAACTGTTGGTCCCACATAAAACACAGTGTGCACACGGTGATCTCATAACTGTAGGTCCCACACAAAACACAATGTAAACATGGTAATCTCATAACTGTTGGTCCCACACAAAACACAATGTGCACACGGTGATCTCATAACTTTAAGTCCCACACAAAACACTATGTCCACATTGTGATCTCATAACTTTAAGTCCCACACAAAACACAATGTGAACATGGTGATCTCATAACTGTAAGTCCCACACAAAACACTATGTCTATATGGTGATCTCATAACTGTAGGTCCCACACAAAATACTATGTCCATAAAGTGATCTCATAACTGTAAGTCCCACACAACACACAATGTGAACATGGTGATCTCATAACTGTAGGTCCCACACAAAACACTATGTCCATAGAGTGATCTCATAACTATAGGTCCCACTCAAAACACAATGTGCATATGGTGCTCACACCTTGCTCACACCTCTCTTAACTAAGCAGGGTCGGATTTAGACTTGATAAGGCCCTAAGCTATTTGAAATATGGGGCCCTTTATAAGTCCAGATATTCTATGTCAGTGACAAATTGCTCACTCGGACAATATTTTTTGGGGTCCCCCACTTTCTTGGGGGCCCTAAGCTATAGCTTGTGTAGCTTATACGTAAATCCTGCGCTGCAACTAAGGAGTGAGGGAGAGAACGACCCCGCGGGTGCTCACAAAGTCAGCTTGGTGTTGTTGCTGCTGTGTTGACGTGCTGGCTCCATGTCAGCCTGTCTTCATAAGTCAATGCGATGTATATCAAATTTGTATGTTTTGTTTGTCTGTCGAAGATTGAATGAAGGGAAAGAAACACAAACAAATGTTCGAATGGACAGACACACAAACAGCCGAATGGACGGGGCAGATATATTGAACATGCACCAAACAAATGCAGTGGTAGTTTCGTGCAGACAGCCACACTCGCCGAGTGTCTCAACAAGAATGCAGTGGAGATTTCTATAAATTGCATAATCTAAATTGGCCACTCAAAGAAGAAGAAATACTCCGGGTCCGAGGGAGCTCCGGGTCCCATCTCGTGTCACATGACCAGGACGACCTGCGGAGATTGGCTGGCATCCTAAAACCATCAATCATGGAGGCAACAGAGACGCCGATTTCCATACATTGATACCCAAGCCGGTGGAGGCTAGAAGGTTCTATCTGCAGCCTCTCTCAATCTACTCATCTGTGGTGTTGATTGCCAGCTAGCAGCTCCCACTCCCTCGGCTCTTGTCGCCGGTTCAAAGCCAAACTTATTTAATTGCTTCGAAACATATAATCGTAAAATGTGTCGGGTTTTCTCGGAGTCAAAGTGGTTAGTGGTCTAGTAGTTAGCTCGCTTGCTGACCCAGACACTGGTCCTTATTCCATCCCCTTTTTGCTTCCCGACCAGTGCCGCTATGGGATGGACCCAGCTTCATAAGATGGGTACCGGATCATTTCTGAATTTTTTGGGGGGAAATCTGCCAAGAAACGGTGATGAAGGGAACTGGACAAACATCCCTTCTCATTATGCCGTGGCCTAAAATATGTGAAGACGTAACACTCACAGCCCATGGGCGGCATCAGCCATGGAAATGCTTTCACGAGGAAAAGTCAGATAGCTCTGTCCTAGTGTAGCATGTCAAGTGTGACCTAGCTACACATGTCAAGCTGTGGCCTGGTGTCTCACGTCAAGCTGTGACCTAGTGTATCGTGTAAAGTAGTCGCCTCGTGTATCATGTAACAGATGTTGCCTGGTGTATCATGTAAAGCCGTGACCTAGTGTGTCACATCAAACTCTGACCGAATGTGTCCCGCCAAACTCTTGTCGAGTGTATCACGTCAAACTCTGACCGAATGTATCACGTAAACTCTGACCGCGTGTATCACGCCAAACTCAGACCTAGTGTACCACGACAAACTCTGACCTAGTATATCACGCCACACTTTGGACTAATGTGTCACGTCAAACTCTGACTTAGTGTATCACGTCAATCTCTGGCCTAATATGTCACGCTAATCTCTGACCTAGTGTATCACGCCAATCTCTGACCTAGTGTATCATGTCAAACTTTGACCTAATGTGTCACGACAAACTTTGACTTGGTGTATCACATCAAACTCTGACCGAATGTGTCATGTTAAACTCTGACCTGGTGTATCACATCAAACTCTGACCGAATGTATCACGCAAAATCTGACCTAGTATGTCATGTCAAACTCTGATCGAGTGTATCACATCAAACTCTGACCTAGTATATCACGCCAAAATTTGACCTAGTGTGTCACTCAAACTCTGACCTAGTATATCACGCCAAACTTTGACCTAGTGTGTCACGTCAAACTCTGACCTACTGTATCACGTCAATCTATGGCCTAGTGTATCACGTCAAACTCTGACCTAGTGTATCACGTCAAACTCTGACCGAGTAAACCACCGCAAACACTGATCTAGTATATCACGTCAAAATTTGACCTAGTGTGTCACGTCAATATTTGACCTAGTATATCACCGCAAACACTGACCTAGTATATCACGTCAATCTATGGCCTAGTGTGTCACGTCAATATCTGACCGAGTATATCACGTCAAACTATGGCCTAGTGTATCACGTCAAAATCTGACCTGGTGTGTCACTCAAACTCTGACCGAGTATATCACCGCAAACACTGACCTAGAATATCACGTCAAAATCTGACCGAGTGTATCACGTCAAACTCTGACTGAGTGTATTGAAATTCTGCACATCTTATTCTGGAGGAGATATTCTGCAACGCGTTCTGTATTCCCCGCCAGTCCCAACCATCGTATCATACGTTGTCACAGAACCACATAACTATGTTGCTTTGTTTTTCACTCGCTCGCTTTGAACTCAAGCGTAGTCCATACACACTATTTATAGTAGTGATGGACTGAATTTTGCGTGTGGGTTAGCTTTCCCTATTAGCAGTGTCCTTCGCCATCAAGCGAACCCACTCCGACTTCAACGGTACTTGTAATTTACGTCCTCGAGTCAAGGACGACAGGTCAACATTTTAGTCCAAAACTATAATGCAAATAAAGATATGGTTTGCGTTCCGTGGATACCGAACTGTATCCACATAATGTACCCAGGGACCTGGTTGTGGCAGTTAGTAGCCCCATCTTTGTGTGTGCAGTGTGTCCGCGACCGTGTCGCCGAGTGTTGGGGTTCACGGAGAACCTGTCGGCATCCATCTTGACGCGTGTCGAAGTTCTCCACCAACTGACAGTGTGAAGCCAAGTCAGATAGATGATAGATCTGGTCAATGGCCACGCCTTTATTGACGGTCGCCTAGTTAGTCGTGGGGGTCACCGTGGCCGAAAGGTCTAAGATGCTCACGCGTACACTTCCCGGCGCTGACGGTGGTAGTGGGTTCATTCCACACCCCTGACAGTTGGACTTCTCGTTCAGACAGCAATGGCAAACTACTGGCCGTACAATTGCCTATACCATCAACCAGTTGTTGATGGCAACGCCCTGCAATGACAATTGAACGTTTAGTTTGGTGAGTCTTGCGTCGAGGTACTTGTGTTCCTTCAGCCAGGCGCTGGCGTCATTTAGTGAGTCTTGTGTCGAATTAATTGTGTTCCTTCAGCCAGGCACTGGCGTCATTTGGTGAGTCTTGTGTCGAGGTACTTGTGTTCCTTCAGCCAGGCACCGGCGTCACTTGGTGGGTCTTGTGTCGAATTAATTGTGTTCCTTCAGCCAGGCGCCTGCGTCGTCATTTGGTGAGTCGTGTGTCGAATTACTTGTGTTACTTCAGCCAGGCGCTGGCGTCATTTGGTGAGTCTCGTGTCGAATTAATTGTGTTACTTCAGCCACGCGCTGGCGTCATTTGGTGAGTCTTGTGTCGAATTACTTGAGTTACTTCAGCCAGGCGCTGGCGTCATTTGGTGAGTCTTGTGTCGAATTACTTGAGTTACTTCAGCCAGGCGCTGGCGTCATTTGGTGAGTCGTGTGTCGAATTACTTGAGTTACTTCAGCCAGGCGCTGGCGTCATTTGGTGAGTCGTATGTCGAATTACTTGAGTTACTTCAGCCACGCGCTGGCGTCATTTGATGAGTCGTGTGTCGAATTACTTGAGTTACTTCAGCCAGGCGCTGGCGTCATTTGGTGAGTCTTGTGTCGAATTACTTGAGTTACTTCAGCCACGCGCTGGCGTCATTTGGTGAGTCTTGTGTCGAATTACTTGAGTTACTTCAGCCAGGCGCTGGCGTCATTTGGTGAGTCGTATGTCGAATTACTTGAGTTACTTCAGCCAGGCGCTGGCGTCATTTGGTGAGTCGTATGTCGAATTACTTGAGTTACTTCAGCCAGGCGCTGGCGTCATTTGGTGAGTCGTATGTCGAATTACTTGAGTTACTTCAGCCAGGCGCTGGCGTCGTTTGGTGAGTCGTGTGTCGAATTACTTGAGTTACTTCAGCCAGGCGCTGGCGTCATTTGGTGAGTCGTGTGTCGAATTACTTGTGTTACTTCAGCCAGGCGCTGGCGTCATTTGGTGAGTCGTGTGTCGAATTACTTTGGCGTCACTGTGTGTTTGTATTGCCGAGTGTGTCCTCTTATGTCTAGTTTTTTAATATACTTCTGTGAGTGCTAATTATTACCTGTGAATTTATGACTTAAGTTGTAAGTTGTTTAGTATCTGCACCAGATGTTTCTCTAATTGTTTAGTAACTGCACCAGTTGTTTTTCAAACTGACATATTTGTAGAGCTCACAACACTCCACATATGTCTGTCTGTCTGTCTGTCTGTCTGTCCATCCATGTGCGCAAGTCACATTCACTGATACTATTCTTAATATGATTCTGAGCAGAGCGGCTTGATGGGGCGACACCCGTCTCTACCTGGGAAGGCCACGGACAAAAAAAAACGCCCAGAATAGTGCAGTCAGAGGTGACCTGTAGTAGTACATCGGACGCCCTGTATTCTCGGATTAGGACCAAACAATACAAATGGAACCTTGTGCGCTTTGCGTGAGCCTTTTAACAATCGCAGAGAGTAGGCCAGACAGAATGTCAACATTAGACAAACAAACTCACGGCAACATATTTATACACTATAGCATACGGGGAAAGGAGGTGGGCACCGCACGTGGCTGCCATGTTGCGCTAATCATTATTGGTTAGCTGGCACCGGGTGTTGATACCTCAATCATGGAACCTCTACCATTCTCTATTATGTTGTGTGTGTATTTATGCGATTGTTGACTTGTTCGTCGCTGTTCCATTTGTTGTAGTTTCAACATATTTTTTCAATAGCATCATCATCATGTGCTATACCGATAAGCGTGGGCGGCCTTGGTTCGCCCTCTCACTCGATCACCACAGTCGTGCATCAGCTCCACGTTCTTGTCTCCATTATGTCACGTGGCCAAGACATCCAGGGGTTTATTTATTTTTCTTCCCCTGGCTCTTTCCCCATCACTTAGGCTTGCTGTCACTAAATGTCACTGAAAGTGTATTTCTTCTTCTAACATGCCCAACGAGGTTGGACTGTCTGCGTCTAATTGCTATAAACAGTTTACGGTTTTCATGTCTTTCTTTTAGGACTGCCTCCATCCTTTTGCTGTTTGTTCCTAGTAGTCTTTGTTTGTTTTTTCTCTTCAGCTATCACACTTCCACTTCCATGAGATATAACATTGCAGTAATACATTAATATTGTAAACTGATCTCTCTCTCTCTCTCTCTTTCTCTCTCTCCCTCCCTCTTCCTCTCCCCTTCCCCCCCTCTCTCTCTCTCTCTCTCTCTCTCTCTCTCTCTCTCTGTCTGTTTCTGCTCTCTCCTCTCAACCCCTCCCTCGCCACCACCCCCCTCCCATCGTACCACAATTATATAACACCCCACCCCTGCCACGGAACCATATAACCCCGCCCACGTTAATTTACATAATCTCATTAGCATTAGGCATTTACACAAAACTGGACAAATATTTAGAAGGAAGAATTAACAGCCAAAAGAAAAATAGCAGCAATGAAAATGCGCCAATTCTCAGCGTAAAGTTGCCAGTTTCTCAGACACGAGGAATCCCCAGCTAGTCTTGTCTTGCACGAACAGCCTGCATGCGTAGAAATGTCTGTTGCACAAGCGGAGATAATGTCGGACATGAAGAATTGTGCGCCTCTCTTGAATAATGGTAATAATTTTATTATTTTCTGGCGCTTGTTTCTGATTATCTGGACGAAAATAATATTTCATGACTCGATTATAATTTATATCGAATTTCGTATTTATTGAAACGTCAAATCTGGTCATGGAATGGAACTTATGCATTCGATTACATGACAACTTCGATACATCCCGCGAACAAGACGCGGCTATCCATACGGACCGGGTGAGCAAATTAAGCAGGCGGTTGTTGCGGTTGGGTGGTTGGTTGGTGGGAGGTGATGGCAAGATATTGGTGGTTGTCGTGTGGTTTTTGTGGTTAATTTTATATACAGATGGTGACGGCGGTGTTGTGAAGGCGGTTGTGATGAATTGATGAAAAGGTAATGATGTTTTGGGTGGCTTCAGTTCAGTTGAGAGAGAAGAAAACTCAAAACAATCTATTTCCTTAGTGAATTTAACAACAGAAGCCACAAACAATAAATTGCACGATTTATTGCCTGGAATACTTCTCTGCACCTCGTCGGGTGCATACTGCAGCGTGGGAATTGTGCAGAATATTGGTAGGAATGTGTTTATCAAGTCCAGTGTGGGTGCCAAACAACTTACATAAGTAGAACGGAAAGACAGTTAGCATATAGTGTAGCCGAACATATACCAGTTTGTGAAAGTGTAGCCGAACATATACCAGTTTGTGAAAGTGTAGCCGAACATATACCAGTTTGTGAAAGTGTAGCCGAACATATACCAGTTTGTGAAAGTGTAGCCGAACATATACCAGTTTGTGAAAGTGTAGCCGAACATATACCAGTTTGTGAAAGTGTAGCCGAACATATACCAGTTTGTGAAAGTGTAGCCGAACATATACCAGTTTGTGAAAGTGTAGCCGAACATATACCAGTTTGTGAAAGTGTAGCCGAACATATACCAGTTTGTGAAAGTGTAGCCGAACATATACCAGTTTGTGAAAGTGTAGCCGAACATATACCAGTTTGTGAAAGTGTAGCCGAACATATACCAGTTTGTGAAAGTGTAGCCGAACATATACCAGTTTGTGAAAGTGTAGCCGAACATATACCAGTTTGTGAAAGTGTAGCCGAACATATACCAGTTTGTGAAAGTGTAGCCGAACATATACCAGTTTGTGAAAGTGTAGCCGAACATATACCAGTTTGTGAAAGTGTAGCCGAACATATACCAGTTTGTGAAAGTGTAGCCGAACATATACCAGTTTGTGAAAGTGTAGCCGAACATATACCAGTTTGTGAAAGTGTAGCCGAACATATACCAGTTTGTGAAAGTGTAGCCGAACATATACCAGTTTGTGAAAGTGTAGCCGAACATATACCAGTTTGTGAAAGTGTGGCCGAACATATACCAGTTTGTGAAAGTGTGGCCGAACATATACCAGTTTGTGAAAGTGTAGCCGAACATATACCAGTTTGTGAAAGTGTAGCCGAACATATACCAGTTTGTGAAAGTGTAGCCGAACATATACCAGTTTGTGAAAGTGTAGCCGAACATATACCAGTTTGTGAAAGTGTAGCCGAACATATACCAGTTTGTGAAAGTGTAGCCGAACATATACCAGTTTGTGAAAGTGTAGCCGAACATATACCAGTTTGTGAAAGTGTAGCCGAACATATACCAGTTTGTGAAAGTGTAGCCGAACATATACCAGTTTGTGAAAGTGTAGCCGAACATATACCAGTTTGTGAAAGTGTAGCCGAACATATACCAGTTTGTGAAAGTGTAGCCGAACATATACCAGTTTGTGAAAGTGTAGCCGAACATATACCAGTTTGTGAAAGTGTAGCCGAACATATACCAGTTTGTGAAAGTGTAGCCGAACATATACCAGTTTGTGAAAGTGTAGCCGAACATATACCAGTTTGTGAAAGTGTAGCCGAACATATACCAGTTTGTGAAAGTGTAGCCGAACATATACCAGTTTGTGAAAGTGTAGCCGAACATATACCAGTTTGTGAAAGTGTAGCCGAACATATACCAGTTTGTGAAAGTGTAGCCGAACATATACCAGTTTGTGAAAGTGTAGCCGAACATATACCAGTTTGTGAAAGTGTAGCCGAACATATACCATTTTGTGAAAGTGTAGCCGAACATATACCAGTTTGTGAAAGTGTAGCCGAACATATACCAGTTTGTGAAAGTGTAGCCGAACATATACCAGTTTGTGAAAGTGTAGCCGAACATATACCAGTTTGTGAAAGTGTAGCCGAACATATACCAGTTTGTGAAAGTGTAGCCGAACATATACCAGTTTGTGAAAGTGTAGCCGAACATATACCAGTTTGTGAAAGTGTCAGTGAACAAGAGTTCACCAGTCTTCAGGAATCCCTGTGCAAACTATAAAACACCCTCCTCGGCGATTTCTCAACAACTCATAAACTATGGCCATAACGTTAACAAAGACAATAGCGTTTCATATTCTGTATTCGACGAACAGTAAACGATTGCTCACATTTAGGGAAGTGTTAGCAATTTGGCGGTTCCAGTCGGTTTTATGCAAACAGAACGATTTCATGTTAAATTTGAAATTACCGTGGAAATGACTATTGTTTTACATTCGCACAATTTCTGTGACTATGTGTCTTGAGTGTTTCAGCTAAATTATTATTCATTTATTCACTTCATATGATAGATACATCTCCAGAATGCACCTCAAACTACTGAATGTAAAAACTTGCCTAGTACATCAACAGCAGCTAAACAATGCTGGTGTTGACTGCGACGTCCTGCAAGGGATATTCATTCATTCATTCATTCATTCATTCATTCAGTAGCATGTCCTTTGCAGAACTTCGCTTCCATAACAACCTTCCGGAAAACCTCTCGATCATAATCCAAATGTCCCGCGTCCGATACACCCATCTGGAGATCATCCGCCACATCTTGCACCCATCGTCTCCTTGGCCTTCCTCTTCCTGTCTTCCCAGGCATATACCCCTCCATTATTGTTCTCTCCAAACTTTCGTGATATTTCAAGTTACCAAAATGCAAGGGATATGCAACATTTAAAAAGAAATGTATGTACCTGACGAGATGCACCAACTTATACGTCAGGCAATAAATCGTGTACCATATTGTTTGTGACTTCTGTGTTTAAACTGAAGAAAATAGTACAGAATGAGATCAAGGCCATTAGAGCATTAGAACAATTCAAACATTACAAACATACTTTATAAAGTCCTTTAGCAGGAAGCTAACTATGAGACAGAGACAAACAGAAACCTTTGGTCATGTGATGAGAAAACAGGCATCTGTGGAGAGACATGAACGCCTACGCCAGCCAGCAAGGCACATGATAATGATGAGCAGGGACGTGCTGTAGGTATATGGTGTTACTATCTCTTATTGTGGTGATGTCCCTTCATACGTACCGGGTACGACTATAGCGTTGAACGTAAGTTTGTAACAACACTGACAGCGGTCGCCGTATGCAAAGGAGTTAGGTGTTTGTACAACCTTAGACTTGGGTGGGGTGGTGTAGCGGTATGGCACCCGCTTCCAACTCTCAAGCGCAGGGTGACAGTCCAGCGGTTGTTACACATTTAACAGCCTGTAGATGTTATACTCGCTCAGATGCCTGTCTATTGCATGTGAACTAGCTCACGTTCTCGGAAAATAGTGAGAGATCGGATGTCTCGTGCACACTGAGTGCGTCACAAATCTGTCGGCAGTAAGTCGTCAATCATTGGTCGCTGCACTGCAAATATTCTAGTTATAATTCCTACCTTCACAGAATATTTATATACAGCATTTATGAAATCATATCCTCTTCTCCTGCATTAATCATAAGGTTTCTTTTCCAGACGTAATTGCGGTGTGTCTTGTTATATACACTTGGGTCAAAACCAGGGGTGGCCAACACGAGGCCCGCGGGCCGCATGCGGCCCGCCGGAAGTCATGTTGTGGCCCGCGGAGTGGGAACCGACGATGTGGTCGAAGCTGTAGCACGCTTGCTTGTTTACTTTAATTAACAAAACATTTAAAAAAAATTAAGAGCGTGGCCCGGCAGGAAATATTATTTCTGAAATTTGGCCCGCCTGCTGAAAAAGTTGGCCACCCCTGGTCAAAACCCTTAGGCCAACACATCCGACTTTTGCGTGCATTTTTTTTTAAACCAGGTTAGCATTCCTGGGGGACTCTCACTTTTGTGGTGCCGTCCACATCTCAGCTGGTAAAGTTAGACCGGTCGAAGACTTCACAGGCAGCCCTCAAGGGAAGGCAGGGGCAGTCCATGGGCATTATCCGCCTTCCAAGGAGGCTTCCATATTTGGAGAGCCGACACATAATGCTCTGGTACTGGGCTCACCCAAAGAATCGCCACGTGCTGCACATAGCTTCTTTATTTCACTTCAATGTATTGGGCATTTCGTTCGCTACGGTCCGCTCCCTGCACAAACCACGAACGGTCGGTCTGCAGCGGCGTCCACTCAGTGGGCTATCGTTTAGGACATGTGCTGGTCGCTGTGCCCGGAAGGCAAAATAGTCAGAGCTGTTCCGGGCACGAAGGACATTCGGAAGACTAGATAGTCAGAACTGTTCCAGGTACGAGGGACATTTCACTCGGACGTTTTTGCGTTGTGCCAATTTATTTACAACCTTTAGGCTGGCACATCTGACTTCTGCGGGCGTATTTTAATCAGATTAGCCTTCCTTGGGTTTCGAGGAACATTCTGTTGTGATGCTGTCCACATCTCAGCTGGTCAAATTATAACGGTCAAAGACACAACGATCAACCCTCAAGGAAAGACAGGGGTAGACCATGGGCATTCCCCGCCATCCAAGGAGGCTTCCATAATTACAGAGCCGGCACATAGCGCTCACCAAAGGAACCGCCACGTCGTGCTCATGGCTGCTTTAATTCCTAACTTCCTTGTATTGGGTATTTCGTTCGCCACTGGCCACTCTCCACGCAAACCAGAAACGGCCAGTCTGCAGACGACATCCACTCAGTAAGCTTTCGCTTCGGATTTCCGCGTAATGGATTCGCTAGACAAGCGTTCAATTTTGTGTTAATGAGACATCTACTCGGCAAGCTTCCGCTTTGGACTTTCACGTAATGGATTCACTAGCCAAGCGTTCCATTTCGTGTTAATGAGACGTTTCTCCACCATTGACTATACTCACTCTGTGGCTTTTTTAAAACAAAATACAGACTTGCATTGTACACTTTGCGTGCGATTGGGACGCTTTTTCACCTTTAGTAATGCTCACGAGGTAGGCTACATGTACTGCCGGCTCAGCACCTTACCTCTATGCAGCACAGAGCGAGTAACGGACAGGCCCCCTCATCCGGGGGATCCCTCCTATCCCTCGGGTGAGAGCTTTCGAACAAGTGTCTGAACCAAGCATGTAGCAGGCTCAGCGTCTCACCTCCATTTTGCAGTGGGTGAGTATCGGCCCGGCTCTCACATCCGGGGATTATTGATTTAGAGGCGTTCAGCCATATCCCTCAGTGGAGAGCCGTAGAATATATGTCTGGACCAAGAATGTTGTAGCATCGTGCGCCTGATTCGGACTTTGACCGACTGTCCCCATTCTACCTGTAAGGCAGCAGGTGTGTCTATCTTGGTCTGGTCCCTATCCCTAGACCTGTCCGACATGTAGCTGTGCTACCGTTGGAATAGATCTTGGGGTCATTGGAACACGCAAGCCCCTCTACCACGACAAGGGGGAGACACGTCAGAGTGGATGAAATCATATGACACACCGGGGCCGTTGCTCGTGCTACGGGTTGCGTGCACTGTGTTCAGATTCTTATTGTGTACTCATGGCGGTGTCTCTGTCGTGCAGGAAATCCTGCGTAAGCGGAAAGCACCAAACACACAGACACGCGAAGATTGTGTGCGTGATTGATACAAGAGAGAGAGAGAGAGAGAGAGAGAGAGAGAGAGAGAGAGAGAGAGAGAGAGAGAGAGAGAGAGAACACACACAAACATGCGCGCGCGCACATGCACAGGGATTGATTGATTGATTGATTGATTGATTGATTTAGGAATCAACATCACAGCATTCGGGGCATTCCCATAAGCGCTCCGTCCCCATCCTCAGCAGCCAGCGAAGAGTTCCAACACTAATAGTACCAGTAGCAATCTGATTATATGTCCGTCTCGCCTTTCCTCTGAGCGTTGAGCGTCGGTCAGATCCCCTCGTCACTCCTCGCTGTCTCATTCTTGCCAGACCATGGTAATCCATTTGCTCCTCCGAGGTGTGCACGTGCTCCCACAAGGCCGCAACCACGTCTGCCTTGTCATGTATCACACTCCACCAAGTTCTGCAGAGCCAGCCAATCTGTCCGCCTGTTCATTTCCCAGCACACCGGCATGCCCCGGAGAAAAGCTCCAGGCGATGCTTGTCACCCGTGACCTCCGAAGCGAAGCAAGCCACTCCGCACGAAGCCTGCCCGTCCTCACCCTCGTCAGCATGCTTTCTGAGTCAGTTACAATCACGATGTGTGTGTGTGTGTCGTATTCTCCATCCAGCGGAGAACCGCAGTGACCGCCTCCACCTCCATTCTTAAGCTGGATGTTGTGGTGTCAAATGCCAGGCTCTCCTGCCCCAAACGTCGGCTATGAACCCCCAGCCACTTTTCTCACCAGGGATATAGGCAAAATGTGTAAGGAATTTACATACACAAACGCAAATAGAAATGGGGAGAATATGTGAGTGATTGACACAGACACACACAAGATTGCGTGCGTACAGACGGACATAACATAATGTGTGAGTGTCTCATACACAGGGGGTGCAGAATGTGTGAGTGTTTGACACACAAAGGAAAGGGTGTGTAGGTGCTTCGTTATACAAATATACACACTTATATGCTCACTTGCACACATATATTGTGGGGGGGGGGGGGGACAAACTTTATTACAACTTTATTTTCAAAGGGTTAAGAATTGGGCACACAGGCCAGTCTAACACTTTGCCCGTCACTCGCTTTGAACTCAAGCGTCCTTACACACTGCTTCTAGTAGTATCTGAACTGAATTTTGCATGTGGATTAGCTTTCCCTTATAACAGTGTCCCTCGCCATCAGGCGAACCCACTCCGACTTCAGAGGTACTTGTAATTTACGTCCCCAAGTCAAGGACGATAGGTCAACATCAGCTTTAGTCCACATGTCCGGTGTAGAGGTTGAAGCCCTTACCTCGGCATAAACCCACCGGATGTTTAAAAACACGCGTTCTTATGCATTCGGCCACTCTGACCCGTAGTTGCTTGCTTGTGTTCGCGTGAAGTCCTGTATGTCGGATGAAGACATCCTGCTGTCCAACATCAGTGTGATGTCATACAGGACCTGAGGTTTGCGTGAGTATCCGTTGTCCCATGTCTGGCTTATTGGTGTGCAGACTGGTGGTTCCTCACCGCGCAGGCAGACACTCTCCGACTTCGGAGGAGCTGACCCATAGTGAATATAACTGACGAAGACACAAAATCGGATTGCACGATTTATTGCCTGGCATATTTCGTTGCATCTTGTCAGGAACATTCTGCAGAAATCACACAACATGAACTAAAGTAATTAGACAATATGTACACCGACGCATGGTCAACTCGACAAACCTTGTTTGTGTCAGGCTGACAGACAAAACTAGTTTACAGACTGAAACATACAGGTGAAGAAACTGTGTGTAGTGAGGAAGACATGCTTGTCTAATTGTGTTACAACCTTCAGTAACACGAACAAATCCCTGCTTATGTTACAAAGTAAATTTAATCGTATCGAATTGCCCGTACCCAATCCTCGGGTTGGCCACATCTAACAGATCCATATGATAGTGACAGCGGGCCACAGTGGAGATGTTTCTCACATAACTGCCAAATGGTTTACCTTGTCTAATGGCCTATGATAGATTAATTTGGCTTCTATCGGCAGATTGATCAGCCTCAACATTGAGTCAACTGTGCTTTAATCTCTAGAGATCTAGTTCGGCTACAGGTTGTGAAAGTTGTTCAAAGAATGTTCTTGAACCTCTCACCACATATTTCTAGATGACAGTTTGCATTTTAACGTTGTGTTTCTGCCCTGGGGTTAGTCTCATTGTGGTGGAGGTGAAGGCTGTTTGTGCAGGTGTGTGATTTATGACCTCTAGGGTTGATAGTCATTCAACTCCGACAATGCTTTCTCTCCTTGTGTGTGTGCCTATGCGTGTGTGTGTGTGTGTGTGTGTGTGTCTGTCTGTCTGTCTGTCTGTCTGTTAGTGTGGGTGTGTGTGAACATAAGATGTCAACAACAATACAGGTTCAATGTGGACACTACACTTTTGTTACAGTCAGCAGACATTCTGTGTAGCATACCGCCTGTAGTTCGTTAGTTAGTCAGTCAGTCAGTCAGTCAGTCAGTCAGTCAGTCAGTCAGTCAGTCAGTCAGTCAGTCAGTTAGTTAGTGGTTGGTTGGTTGGTTGGTTGGTTGTTTAGTCGCGGTTCCAACTTCACAGCACCGGGTCGTCCCCATTATGCTCCGTTCCTGTGCTAGTGAATATCACACAGAATGCTCCTCACTGTTCAATGTGAAAAGTGGAACAGACAGGAGTCTCGGCAAGCCAACAGCCCGCACAGGTACACTGTGCGTAATGTCGCCACCAGAATGCCAACACACTTCATTGACCCGGGTTTAATCCTATATGGCTAGGTCTCTTTCCGCAGGGCGACCCGCCGAAAGCGCCGAACAAAGCACGAACTCCGTAGCTCCAGCGATGACCCCCAGGAGTCTCTGAGAAAAATGCACTCGTGAATCGAAAAGGCAAACAGGTCAATTCAGTAACAGCCGGCCGCCATCGTTCTGAACATGCAGTTCACGCTACAAACAACCGCGGGCAGATGTACAAGCATTTCACACGAAATTCACAGCTCACAGTGTCGCGCCACGCACTCACTATGTAGCAGGGCGACGGAACCATGCACTATCAGTCCAAGACAAGGAAACTGAGAATGCAAACCGTAGCCACAAACGTAAACACCCGAGAGGCCTTAACAGTTTAAAAGCCTATCCGCCATGTATATAGTACACAAACGATATATAATACACACAGCATACATTCTATGTAGCATACCGACTGTATAGTACACAACCGATATAGAATACACACAGCAGACATTCTATGTCAGTAGTTCCCAAGCTTTTCAAGCACAGGGTCATGTCTACTATTTTCGACAGTTAAGCGGGGCCACAACATTATAAAATTATAAAAGTCGTGCAATATCATTCTTACCTTTCTTAACTTTCGTGAACAAAATTCTAAAACTTTAAAGACAGTCAGTGTCAGTACTACACTGCGGTCATTTTTTTTAAGTTTCAAATCAAAAGTTCATTTACCAATAAATTTTAAATCAGTTTCGAAAATCGCTATTAATGGTATTAATTTATAATTTTAACTGTTCTTCGTAACGAGTTACTTAAGTTCAGATGCCAGTTTATCAAGTCTGGGCATAAATATGTCGTGCCCCAAGTCATAGGCGCAGCTAGGTTACTGTCGATGAGTCTGGAAAGTTGCTTTTTTTTTTTTTTTTACTAACGACTATTGCGGAAAATGACTGCTCGCATCTGTAAGTCCAACCAAAACGACAAATGAATCACTGGGGGATTGAACGCATGTGTTCAAATTGCTCGATAGGCAATAGTCACCAGAATTAAACCATATGATCAGCTGAAGGGGAAGCAGGCAGCTCCAGAAAATTATATCTCAGTGCAGAATTACATTTCAAATCAATTACTTCGTGCTGAAGGTTTTCCTGTAATTGACAGAGCTTGGCATCAAAAAATACGAACGGATTTATGAAGAGGGCAACATTATCCTCCTCTATAGTGAACTCTTGAAATCTCGACTCAAAGATATCCAGAAGACTTTCAACTTTTACTTTGTACTGTAACAAGTCACATTTCTTTTCCACCACAAGCGTCTTCAGAGTTGGAAACGTCTCTAAAATCCCTTCTCTATACGAGGCCTCGCGTGCCACTTTCTGACAGCAGACAAGTGGCCCGCGGGCCGTGGTTTTTGAACCTCTGTTCTATGTAGTCCGCATACCGACTGTATAGTACACAACCGATATAGAATACACACAGCAGACATTCTATGTAGCATACCGACTGTATAGTACACAACCGATATAGAATACACACAGCAGACATTCTATGTAGCATACCGACTGTATAGTACACAACGGATATAGAATACACACAGCAGACATTCTATGTAGCATACCGACTGTATAGTACACAACGGATATAGAATACACACAGCAGACATTCTATGTAGCATACCGACTGTATAGTACACAACGGATATAGAATACACACAGCAGACATTCTATGTAGCATACCGACTGTATAGTACACCACCGATATAGAATACACACAGCAGACATTCTATGTAGCATACCACCTGTATAGTACACGACCGATATAGAATACACACAGCAGACATTCTATGTAGCATACCGCCTGTATAGTACACAACCGATATAGAATACACACAGCAGACATTCTATGTAGCATACCGACTGTATAGTACACAACCGATATAGAATACACACAGCAGACATTCTATGTAGCATACCGACTGTATAGTACACAACCGATATAGAATACACACAGCAGACATTCTATGTAGCATACCGACTG
This sequence comes from Cepaea nemoralis, assembly GCA_014155875.1. Classification (NCBI taxonomy): domain Eukaryota; kingdom Metazoa; phylum Mollusca; class Gastropoda; order Stylommatophora; family Helicidae; genus Cepaea; species Cepaea nemoralis. Next base: position 4,816 of record JACEFZ010010476.1, on the reverse strand, counting down.
TATAGTACACAACCGATATAGAATACACACAGCAGACATTATATGTAGCATACCACCTGTATAGTACACAACCGATATAGAATACACACAGCAGACATTCTATGTAGCATACCGACTGTATAGTACACGACCGATATAGAATACACACAGCAGACATTCTATGTAGCATACCGCCTGTATAGTACACAGCCGATATAGAATACACACAGTAGACATTCTATGTAACATACCGACTGTATAGTACACAACGGATATAGAATACACACAGCAGACATTCTATGTAACATACCGACTGTATAGTACACAACGGATATAGAATACACACAGCAGACATTCTATGTAGCATACCGACTGTATAGTACACAGCCGATATAGAATACACACAGCAGACGTTCTATGTAGCATACCACCTGTATAGTACACAATCGATATATAATACACACAGCAGACATTCTATGTAGCATACCGACTGTATAGTACACAACGGATATAGAATACACACAGCAGACATTATATGTAGCATACCGACTGTATAGTACACAACGGATATAGAATACACACAGCAGACATTATATGTAGCATACCGACTGTATAGTACACAACCGATATAGAATACACACAGCAGACATTCTATGTAGCATACCGACTGTATAGTACACCACCGATATAGAATACACACAGCAGACATTCTATGTAGCATACCGACTGTATAGTACACAACGGATATAGAATACACACAGCAGACATTCTATGTAGCATACCGACTGTATAGTACACAACGGATATAGAATACACACAGCAGACATTCTATGTAGCATACCGACTGTATAGTACACAACGGATATAGAATACACACAGCAGACATTCTATGTAACATTACCACCTGTATAGTACACCACCGATATAGAATACACACAGCAGACATTCTATGTAGCATACCGCCTGTATAGTACACAACTGATATAGAATACACACAGCAGACATTCTATGTAGCATACCGACTGTATAGTACACAACGGATATAGAATACACACAGCAGACATTATATGTAGCATACGCCTGTATAGTACACAACCGATATAGAATACACACAGCAGACATTATATGTAGCATACGCCTGTATAGTACAGAACTGATATAGAATACACACAGCAGACATTCTATGTAGCATACCGACTGTATAGTACACAACCGATATAGAATACACACAGCAGACATTCTATGTAGCATACCGACTGTATAGTACACAACCGATATAGAATACACACAGCAGACATTATATGTAGCATACGCCTGTATAGTACACAACGGATATAGAATACACACAGCAGACATTATATGTAGCATACCGACTGTATAGTACACAACGGATATAGAATACACACAGCAGACATTATATGTAGCATACCGACTGTATAGTACACAACGGATATAGAATACACACAGCAGACATTATATGTAGCATACCGACTGTATAGTACACAACGGATATAGAATACACACAGCAGACATTATATGTAGCATACCGACTGTATAGTACACAACCGATATAGAATACACACAGCAGACATTCTATGTAGCATACCGACTGTATAGTACACAACCGATATAGAATACACACAGCAGACATTATATGTAGCATACGCCTGTATAGTACAGAACTGATATAGAATACACACAGCAGACATTCTATGTAGCCCGCATACCGCGTTATTGAAAATAAGTTAGTTGCATATCCTTTACAGGACGTCACAGTCAACTCCATTTGTTGGCTGTTTGTGATTTCTTGACAAGTTTACGATCAGTAGTTTGTCAATGCTATCTGAACGACAGGCACTCATACCATTTTGTCAAAACTAACGCAAGGCGGCTTGCTGCCAAATCGCCCGCAGCTGTGTTTCGAACGTGGTATGCAGGTAAAAGACCTGCGTCCGTAACACATTCCCTACGGAGCCGGCTTATAGAATGTACACAACCGTTATAAAATACAGACAGCAGACATTGTATGTAATATATAATAAACACATTCAATAGAACATACATATATTCAGTATAGATGACTGACATTCTGTGTAGCTTGCTGACTTGTGTTATAGAATAGAGCAGTGGTTCTCAATCTATTTTGGCTCATGCACCACTTCACCATATGTTCAGAATGTCATTTTCCCTCCCCCTTCGCCTTGCGTATTGCCTCTCTATAACACCCCTCCCCTCACCCACCCCTACACAGTGTGCGTAAAATTATAAGCTAACTTTAATAACACATACTAGAACAAGTCTAGACGTCTACATAAAACGTGATTTTCGGGTCTACATACGTTTTTTTTCCACATATATTTTACAGGACATCGCTGTCAACATCAACATCTTTCAGCTGATTGTTGATTTATAGGCAAATTACACTCAGTAGGTTGCCATTGCTTTCTGAGCGACCGGCTCACATACCCCTAAGTTACCGACGTGGAGAGAACCGCTACCGATTCTTACGCACGTTACGTTACTCACGAGAGTGTACGGGATTACGGAGAAAGCTACTTACGTTCGAGGGCTAGAAGTACAGAACTGTAAAGTGTGCAAGGAAAAACAATATCAAGTAATCGGTTTTTGTATTAACGCGATCTTGAATTAATCTTCATCTCTCTCTCTCTCTCTCTCTCTCTCTCTCTCTCTCTCTCCTCTCTCTCTCTCTCTCTCTCTCTCTCTCTCTCTCTCTCTCTCTCTCTCTCTCTGTCTCTCTCTCTCTCTGTCTCTCTCTCTCTCTCTCTCCCCCCCCCCTTTCCATCTTGGAAATCATACAATTCCTGGGGGGGGGGGGCATTTCCTACCTGTTGAGAACCACTGGAATAGAGGGTTGAATATAGACATTTGGTATACAATATGAACGGACAAACGGGTGGACGTGTAGAAGTCACACAGCGAGAGAGAGAGGGAGAGAGAGGGAGAGAGAGAGAGGAGAGAGAGAGGAGAGAGAGAGAGAGGAGAGAGAGAGAGGAGAGAGAGAGAGAGAGAGGAGAGAGAGAGAGAGAGAGAGAGAGAGAGAGAGAGAGAGAGAGAGAGAGAGAGAGAGAGAGAGAGAGAGAGAGAAAATTGTTGGATAGGCAGACAGTCAGACGGGCGGACAGGCAGCCAGAAACTGACATCACATGAAACACGAGATAAACAGATCAACATATCCTGCATCAAGACGATCTGTCACCGTTTAGATCGACGCCAGATAGATAGATCTTGGGCCTGATTGGCTCATCTCGGCCATTGTCGTGTGTAGATAAAGCCGCGGCTTACCTGGAGAAGCCAATAAGGATTTCAGGTGTTACCAGAATGTGCGTGAGCACGGCCGTCTGTTGGCACGGGGCGTCCGCGCGATTTCATATACTACCTTGTGACCATGAGACCTTGGGGCTGAGCATAATTGAGTGAAGGAACACATCACTCAACATTGGTTATCTTGTGATACACCACTCAACAATCACTATATGTAACACAACACTCAACATTAACTATATGTAATATATCACTCAATATAGACTTAATATATTACATCACTTAATATTTGCTATATATCTATATATATATATATATATATATATATATATATATATATATATATATATATATATATATATATATATATATATATATAACACATCACCCAACATCGACTATATTTAACATTACACTCAACGTTGACTATCTGTAATACAACACTCAACATTGACTATCTGTAACACATCACTCAACATTGACTATCTGTAACACATCACTCAACATTGACTATCTTGTGTAGAAAATCTCAACCGTATGCACTTGTAAGGTTTGCTTAGCCATGCTTACCTGTAAGGTTCGCTCAAGCATCTACACCTGTAAGGTTTGCTCAAATGTGTGCACCTGTACGTTTTGCTCCACCGTGTACACCTGTAAAGTTTGCTTAACCTTTAACACCTGTAAGGTTTTCTCAGCTGTGCATACCTGTAAGATTCTCTCAAGCTTCTATACCTGTACGGTTTGCTCCACCGCGTACACCTGTAAGGTTTGCCACACCACGTACACCTGTAAGGTTTGCTACACCACGTACACCTGTAAGGTTTGCTACACCACGTACACCTGTAAGGTTTGCTCCACCGTGTACACCTGTAAGGTTTACTACACCGTGTACACCTGTAAGGTTTGCTCCACCGCATACACCTGTAAGGTTTGCTACACCACGTACACCTGTAAGGTTTGCTACACCACGTACACCTGTAAGGTTTGCTACACCACGTACACCTGTAAGGTTTGCTCCACCGTGTACACCTGTAAGGTTTACTACACCGCGTACACCTGTAAGGTTTGCTCCACCGTGTACACCTGTAAGGTTTGCTACACCGTGTACATCTGTAAGATTTGCTACACCGTGTACACCTGTAAGATTTGCTCCACCGCGTACACCTGTAAGGTTTGCTACACCACGTACACCTGTAAGGTTTGCTACACCACGTACACCTGTAAGGTTTGCTACACCACGTTACACCTGTAAGGTTTGCTACACCATGTACACCTGTAAGGTTGCCTACACCACAATACACCTGTAAGGTTTGCTCCACCGTGTACACCTGTAAGGTTTACTACACCGCGTACACCTGTAAAGTTTGCTCCACCGCGTACACCTGTAGATTTGCTACACCGTGTACATCTGTAAGATTTTACACAGTGTACACCTGTAAGTTTTGCTCCACCGTGCACACCTGAAGGTTGCCCCACCGTGTACACCTGTAGGTTTGTTTCCACCGTGTAACCTGAAAGGTTTTGCTTAAACCGTGTACCCCTGAAAAGGCTTGCT
>JACEFZ010010473.1:445000-567844 GCA_014155875.1 Cepaea nemoralis | reverse complement strand
ATACCAAATGGGGAAGATATATGCCTATGAAAGGTACAGACATACAGGCTGGCTGGGGAAGGTACAGACATACAGGCTGGCTGGGGAAGGTACAGACATACAGGCTGGCTGGGGAAGGTACAGACATACAGGCTGGCTGGGGAAGGTACAGACATACAGGCTGGCTGAGGAAGGTACAGACATATAGGCTGGCTGAGGAAGGTACAGACATATAGGCTGGCTGGGGAAGGTACAGATATACATGTTGGGGAAGATACAGACACACAGGCTGGGGAAGGTACAGACATACAGGCTGGCTGAGGAAGGTACAGACATATAGGCTGGCTGGGGAAGGTACAGACATACAGGCTGGCTGAGGAAGGTACAGACATATAGGCTGGCTGAGGAAGGTACAGACATATAGGCTGGCTGGGGAAGGTACAGATATACATGTTGGGGAAGATACAGACACACAGGCTGGGGAAGGTACAGACATACATGCTGGGGAAGATACAGACATACAGGCTGGGGAAGGTACAGACATACAGGCTGGGGAAGGTACAGACATACATGCTGGGGAAGGTACAGACATGCCAACTGGGGAAGATACAGACATACAGGCTGAAGAAGATACAGACATACAGGCTGGGGAAGATACAGACATAAGGACTGGGGAAGGTACAGACATACATGCTGGGGAAGGTACAGACATACATGCTGGGGAAGGTACAGACATACATGCTGGGGAAGATACAGACATACAGGCTGGGGAAGGTACAGACATACAGACTGGGGAAGATACAGACATACATGCTGGGGAAGGTACAGACATACAAGCTGGGGAAGGTACAGACATGCCAACTGGGGAAGATACAGACATACCAAATGGGGAAGATACAGACACACCAACTGGGGAAGACAGAGAGGCATCGGCTGGGGAAGAGAGACACATACCAAAACGAGGCACAAGCTGTGAAAGTAAAGAGACACAAGCTGTGAAAGTAAAGAGACACAAGCTGTGAAAGAGACACAAGCTGTGAAAGTAAAGAGGCACAAGCTGTGAAAGTAAAGAGGCACAAGCTGTGAAAGTACAGAAACAAGCTGTGAAAGTACAGACACAAGCTGTGAAAGTACAGACACAAGCTGTGAAAGTAAAGAGGCACAAGCTGTGAAAGTACAGACTCAAGCTGTGAAAGTAAAGAGGCACAAGCTGTGAAAGAACAGACACAAGCTGTGAAAGTACAGACACAAGCTGTGAAAGTACAGACACAAGCTGTGAAAGTAAAGAGACACAAGCTGTGAAAGTACAGACACAAGCTGTGAAAGTAAAGAGACACAAGCTGTGAAAGTAAAGAGACACAAGCTGTGAAAGTAAAGAGACACAAGCTGTGAAAGTAAAGAGACACAAGCTGTGAAAGTACAGACACAAGCTGTGAAAGTACAGACACAAGCTGTGAAAGTAAAGAGGCACAAGCTGTGAAAGTAAAGAGGCACAAGCTGTGAAAGTACAGACACAAGCTGTGAAAGTACAGACACAAGCTATGAAAGTACAGACACAAGCTGTGAAAGTACAGACACAAGCTGTGAAAGTACAGACACAAGCTGTGAAAGTACAGACACAAGCTGTGAAAGTAAAGAGGCACAATCTGTGAGAGTAAAGAGGCACAAGCAGTGAAAGTAGACACAAGCTGTGAAAGTACAGACATAAGCTGTGAAAGTAAAGAGACACAAGCTGTGAAAGTACAGACATAAGCTGTGAAAGTAAAGAGGCACAAGCTGTGAAAGTACAGACTCAAGCTGTGAAAGTACAGACACAAGCTGTGAAAGTACAGACACAAGCTGTGAAAGTACAGACACAAGCTGTGAAAGTACAGACACAAGCTGTGAAAGTAAAGAGGCACAAGCTGTGAAAGAACAGACACAAGCTGTGAAAGTACAGACACAAGCTGTGAAAGTACAGACACAAGCTGTGAAAGTAAAGAGACACAAGCTGTGAAAGTACAGACACAATCTGGACACACACACACACACACACACATGTGTCCGACCTTGTATACTCTCTCTCTCTCTCTCACACACACACACACAAACGACACACCCCCACGCAGTCTCAGAGCTGCACACTACCCGCCGTCACCTACAACTTACACGCCTGTTTAACATAGAATAGCCGGGTAATAATTAAGATACGAACAAAGACCGAACACGGCTGGTTTTGGCTGAGATTGCTCATGTGATCAGACCATCGATCCACCCCCCCCCCCCCCCCCCTCCTGTGCCTTGGTTTCAATTGTGTCAGTTCAATGATTTCAACTATGGTTTTTTGGTGACTACTGTTTCTGTGTAATTCTCCTTGAAACTAAACAGGTCGACAAGCCAAGGAGACAACCCACTTATGACTATCATGATGCGAGAGAGAGAGAGAGAGAGAGAGAGAGAGAGAGAGAGAGAGAGAGAGAGAGAGAGAGAGAGAGAGAGAGAGAGAGAGAGAGAGAGAAGAGATGACAGTAGTAATAACCGAACAATTATCGTGTCAAATGTGGAAATAGAGTGGAAGATTCCAGGCCGCGATATGGCAAGGGGCGGGTTTCATGCCGTGTTGTACGTGCGCGAGGAAGGCAACTAACTACTCAAACACTGGTATTCAGCTACTGCCATGGAACCTGGATTTGAGACAACACTAGGTTTACATACAGGACAAGCGAGGTTTTGAACTATTTTCTTCCTCGGTTGCTGATAGATCACGAAACGTCACTGACCCACTTAAGGGTCAAGTGTCACTGGCCGGGAGTCATACGTCGTGACCTCAATAAGGGTCAAACTTCACAGAATCAGGTTACAGAAAAAACCCGCTAACATGATATACTAAAACTATAATGACAAACTTCACTGGCCTTAGTTCTAACAAAAACCATCTCTGACAAACGTTGTGACAAAACCATCTCTGGCAAAGGTTGTGACAAAACCATCTCTGGCAAAGGTTGTGACAAAACCATCTCTGGCAAAGGTTGTGACAAAACCATCTCTGGCAAAGGTTGTGACAAAACCATCTCTGGCAAAGGTTGTGACAAAACCATCTGTGACAAAGGTTGTGACAAAACCATCTCTGACAAAGGTTGTGACAAACGTCACTGATCAAAGCTGTAACTGGAGGTCAGCATGGCCGAATGGATAAGAGCGCTCGTTCTTACACATCCGGTGCGCTTACGCCGAGGTAGTGGGTTCAACCCTCCACTGGTCAGTTAGGGTAAAATGTTGACTTCTCGTCCTTGACTTGGTGGCGTGAATTACAAGTACCAAATAATTTACAAGTAAATTACAAGTGTGAATTAGCTTTCTCTTTTACCACTGTCCCTTGCCATCAGGCGAACCCACGCCGACTTCTGAGGTACTTGTAATTTATATCTCAAAGTCACGGACAATAAGTCAACAGTAGTCCAGCTGACGGTGTACAGGTTTAATCCGCGACCTCGGCTTCAAGGGCAATGAACCAACGGGACATGGACAAGGATGACATCGTGAAAAACCCCAGGGAGGCAGGACGAGTGCAAGACTCCGGGAACGGATGTGACTCTGCAACTGTGACCAAGAACATCAAGCCAAAGGAGGTGGAGCGACAAAAGAGCGCCATGTGTAGAGCCAAAGAAGATTAGTTACCCAAAGCATAACTGGTTTTGTCAGTCGCTATACGCTGAAGAAGATACTGGGGAGAGGATCTCAGCACTAACGGAGTAACAGTTCCGATGTGTAACGACAATCTGTTGACTGACTGACTAACTAACTAATTACAAGCTAACTAATATGCTAACTAACTAGCTAACCAACCAATCAGACAACTAACTAATGTGCTAGCTAACCAACCAGTCAGATTAACTAGCTAATTGGCTAACTAACTAACCAACCAACCAATTAGATAACTAATTTGCTAACTAACTAGCTAACCAGCCAATTAGATAAATTTTCTAACCAACAAATTAGATAACTAATTTGCTAACTAACTAGCTAACCAGTCAATTAGATAACTAACTAATCTGCTAAATAACTAGCTAACTAACCAATAAGATATCTAGCCAATTTGCTAACTAGCTAGCTAACCAATCAATCAGACAACTAACTAATTTGCTAGCTAACCAACCAGTCAGATAACTAATTTGCTAATTAACAAGCTAACCAACCAATCAGATTAACTAGCTAATTGGCTAACTAACTAACCAACCAATTAGATAACTAATTTGCTAACTAACTAGCTAACCAACCAATTAGATAAATTTGCTAACCAACAAATTAGATAAGTAATCTGCTAATTAACTATCTAACCAACCAATCAGATAAGTAACTAATTTGCTAACTAACTAGCTAACCAAACAATCAGATAAATAATTTGCTAACTAACTAGCAAACCAACCAATCAGATAAGTAACTAATTTGCTAGCTATCTAGCTAACCAACCAAGCACCAGTTAAATAACTAGAACTAACTAACTAACCAGCTCTGTGGCGAAGGGACCCGCATACCGCTTTCGAAAGACAGCTACGGGTGATTTAGAAGCAGGTCGCCTTGCTTACATTTCCATACAATGGTATGGGTGTCGGTCGTTCAGAAAGCAATCACAAACAGCCCCCCCCCCCCAAAAAAAAAGTGCTGGGGTTGACTGCTACGTCGTGTAAAGGATATGCAAACTAACTAACCAACCAACCAACCAACCAATTAAGTAAACCCCAACAACAGACATAGGCACAACACTGACTAACAGACACCTGGCGACATGACCCGGTTATCAGTAAGCTTCTGCAGCACACCTGACTAAACAAGGCAGCTCACAATGACCCGATAACCGACAGGCAAAGTGGTAATTGTGTGTGTATGCGCGCGCGCGAGTGTGTGCGGGCGGGAGGAGGGTGGAAAAACGGAGGACGTCCTATTCACATTAGCGATCCATTTCTAATAGTGGACACGACAGGCACAGAAACTGTCAATCAATGTACTTCTACTGACAGCCCAAGACAACAACCCCAGCGCACAGATAAGTACAGCAATGGAATACCACCCTACCCTCCTCTCCCGCAGCCTGCTCGTTTGTCCGACTTAACATTTCGAGATTCTATCCACCTATTATACACGACGATCTTCCATTCCGCGTACAAGAAGAGACAGCCACGGATTGTCGTACTTGCCAGTGGTATAGACGTTCAATACAATCACTGACACGCCGTCACAAGTAATTGTCTCTGTTGAAAAACACGACCCGCTGCTTCTTACGTCATCTATGCTCTTTCCCTTGCTTCTTTGTTTCAGTGGAGACCCTCTTCTATCCCAGACGGTGAGCACACTAAAACTGTGATCTGATTGAAATATATGTTTGCATATCCTTTACAGGACATTGCTGTCAACATCAGCATCTTTCAGCTGTATGTTGATTTCTTGGCAAGATTACGCTCTGTAGTTTGTCATTGCTTTCTGAGCGGCCGGCTCACATACCCCGTAAGTTACCGACTCGATTCGAACCACTGCTGATTCTCACCGTCGTCCACGTTACTTACGAGAGTATACGAGATTACGGAGAAAAGTCGCTAACCTCTAGGCCCAGGAAGCCGCGACTGAACTATACATGGTGTTATCATATCTAAAAACACTTGGGCCTCCGCCTGTGGCCAAATACCATATGGTTGCAAATGTTCATCAGCCGTCTTCTTCTGCATCTTCTGCTGTCTTCTCCTTCTGTATCGTATTTTGTTTCTTCTTCTCTTCTTCTTCTTAATTTCTTTTGCCATTCTGTAGTGAGTTAATTGCTTTCAAGATATCTTCGTTGCTCTTTCTGTATGTCCACGGTGTTATCAATCTTCTGTAAAAACACATCTCCACAGCTTTCAAATAATTCCTCACGTGTCTGCTAATAGTCCATGATTCGCATCCGTACGCCTAGGATGGCTCAAAAATAACTCTTTAGAACTCTTTCCTCAACATAAGCGACAATGTATTGGGATTAATAGTAAACATTACTAATATTCCGAGGAATTCAAAATCGACCAGCATTGTTCGACAGTTCCATCTCTCTCAGCTAATGCCACAGGCTGTAGTTGAACGTTCCAGTAAACTACTGGTTGTAAACACCTCGGATCTGTTCTCTTATATGTCCCTGATTGCTGGAACCACACTTAACTCCAAGCATCCTTTATTGTGTGTTTCATTTGTTACTGTGTCTTCGACTAGCAGGCGTTCAAGGACATCCTTGGATGTCTCCATAAGCTGCTCCGCACTTCATCATGATCCTGCCTTGCACTCCATAATAAGCTGCCCCGCACTCCATCATGATCTGCCGCGCACTCCATCATGATCTGCCTTGCACTCTATCATGAGCTACCTCGCACTCTACCTTGATCTGCCTCGCACTCCATCATGAGCTGCCATGGCCACTCTACCATGAGCTGCCCCGCACTCCATCATGATCTGCCTTGCACTCCATCATGATCTGCCTTGCACTCCGTCATGATCTGCCTCGCACTCCATCATGATCTGCCTCGCACTCTATCACGGGCTTACCTCAACTCCATTACTGAGCTGCCTCGCACTCAATCATGAGCTTCTCCCACTCCACCAATGAGCAGACCTCGCACTCCACCATGAGCTTCCCCACTCCACCCAGTAGCGACCTCGCACTCCCACCATGAGCTTCCCCACTCCACCAAGAGCGACCCTCGCACTCCACCATGAGCTTCCCCCACTCCACCAAGAGCTGCATCGCACTCCACCATGAGCTTCCCCCACTCCACCAAGAGCTTCCCCCACTCCACCAAAAGCGACCTCACACTCCACCATGAGCTTCCCCCACTCCACCAAGAGCTGCCTCGCACTCCACCATGAGCTTCCCTCAGTCCATCATAAGCTGCCTCGCACTCCATCATGAGCTTCCCCCACTCCATCATGAGCTTCCCCCACTCCACTTTGAGCTTCCACCATGACACAAATTCGAAAGTCTGCCATTCGAAATAGGAAAGCTCCCCATATCACACATTCAGAAGTCAGCCACGACACAGTTTGGAAATTCCCCATGTCACAACTTAAAAAGTCTACCATGTCACAATTTGAAAATTCCCCATGTCACAACTTAAAAAGTCTACCATGTCACAATTTGAAAATTCCCCATGTCACAACTTAGAAAGTCTGTCATGGCACAATTTGACAGTTCCCCATGTGATAATATGAAAGCCCACCGTCTCAAAATTCAAACCTCTCTATGTCACTGTCACAATTCCAAAATACCCCATGTCATAATTCTAAAGTCGGTAGTCTAAATTTACCCAACATTAAACTACCACTTTCAGCCAGCACACATGAATGCCCCAGTACCACGCACATTAATGACCCACTAGTGCACCCATTAATATCCCATAGTAAAAAATTAATGTCGAACTGCCGTTTTAAATAAGGTGTCCCACTCCTACACAAATAACGCCCCTGCCACATACATAAATGCTCCATTGTCCAGCAAATTAATGTCCCACAATACCACAAGTTAATGACTGACTGACAGACTAAATGTCCCAATGCCACACAAATCAATGTCCAACTGGAGGATAAACTGTCCCACTATCGCAAAAATTAATAGGCCCCTGACTGGCACCTTGCCGTCTTGACAGACGATAGTTTGTAAAATGGAGTTACACCTCTCAACAACACAAAGCCTCGGCTGGGTTTAGAGACCATGTGTTGCGCATGCAGCATGGTCCCTCTCTCTCGGCCTGACTAGTTTACTCCAGAGGAAAGGTAACACCACTACGTCTCGAACAAGACAAGCTGCAGAAGCTGCCCGGATCAGCAAAGCAATGCTCTAAACTGTCCGCCTGTCAGGAGCTTCGATCCTAGACCAGTTGCTGACCAAGGCTTAGGGCCTGGGTCTGCCCTACCATGGCATTTAGTCCTTTAGGTTGCATTTCCTTACATTAGAGTAAGGTTTGTATGCTCCCAAGTAACACGCCTTCGCTCTGAGCCGGCATGGCAACAATGTGGGGTGTCGGGTTTGGTTAAGCGCCGCCCAACAACCAATGGGCCACTGCAGCATAAGTTAATGACTGGCTAACAGACGTGTTTGTTCTTCTTCTTATGCTCGCTTTTGATCTCAAGTGTAGTGCATACATGTGGATTAGCGTTCCCTATTACCAGATTCCCTTTCCATCAGGCGAACCCACTCCGACTTCTGAGGTACTTGTAATGTACGCCCCTCAAGTCAAGGGCGGAAAGTCAATATTTTAATCCTACTGATCGGTGTAGTGGTTGAACTCGTTACCTCGGTATCAGCGCACCGGATGTTTAAAAACGAGCGCTCTTATCCATTCCGAGTGTAACACAAATTAATGTTCCACTGGCGGACAAACATGAATGGGCTCCTGCTAGAAACATTCTCTCATTTTAAGCAGCACAAATTAATACCAGAACTGCAGACAGTGACGACAGAGCATTTGATAATAATTGTTCCAACATACCCTTCTTAAAGTGCCTTGGTGAGCATGTCTGTCCGCAGACTTTCATCTAGCTTACTGCCAATCTTCTTATATTCCGTGGCCATGGTATCATATCTATCCACAGACTTCCGTCTCGCTTACTGCCAATGTTCTTATATTCCGTGGCCTTTGTGACCATGTCTACCCACAGAATTATGTCTCGTGCACTGCCAATGTTCTTATATTCCGTGGCCTTTGTGACCATGTCTATCCACAGACATCTAGTGTACTGCCAATCTTCTTATAGTCCATGACGCTGGCGATCATGTCTGTCCGCAGATTTCCGTCTCTGTCAAACGTGTCTTATACTGATGCTTCTCCACGCCATGGCGTTAAACTGCCAAGCATCTTTTTCTATCGGTCTCCTCCTCTCTCTCAAGGTTCCCGCTGTCACGATGCACTCCAGCTTCCCTTTTCTCACAACGTACTCAAAGAATTCACACTCTCATCTTCTAATGCGAGTATTCAGTTCTCTTTGTGAGTTAACTACGACGAACAAGTACTAACACACCAACATTTAGACCATGCAGAGAAACGCGCCAATAAAACAAAGTCGAACCACCCAAAAACGTCCAAATAATCGATGTCGAATTACACAGAGAAAGCGTCCAAAAAATCCAATTTTCGAACACAAGAAATTAAACCCAACAAAACCAACGAGGAACCACACAGAGAATCTTCCTCCCCATCTCCCCTTCAAATCGACAAACTCGGAGAAGAACTCCAGTAATTCAACATCGAACCACAAAGGAAAACTATAACCACTTCCTTCTCTTCTGTCTTCCGTTGGTATGAAGATACACACTCGTCTATGCCACGAAACTAACCACCCAAAGTGATTATTGTGTGAATCACAACAGCAAACGTGGAATAACTAGCCGCTGTCTAAACGGATAAGACGCTGTCACAGCGGTCTACTTGCGGCTGAGAGCCGGCATCTCCCGCGCTCGTGGGTAACTAGCGAGTAGACTACAGCGAATTCTCGAGCCAGCAAGCGAGTGTCCAGACACGAGTGCCGTTGTCACTGGCAGGCAGCAGATGACAGGACATCGATAATACAACAATGCTCTGGGGGATCGTCAATGTGCATTATTTCCTCGCTTTAAGATCATTATTTCTCGACCCCCTTCCTCCAGTTCTCCCTCTTCCCCTCCTTTTAATGTTTAACAACAGACTTAGCAAATATAAACGGCGGCTACAGTAAGACCAGGTCAGCTGTGCACTTGCAGAGACTGATAACTAGGAATAAATATAGCATACTTCAGCTTGCGGTTTAAGCTTGGGTAGTGAGTGAATCAAACTCGCCATCTTTCGTTCTATTAAACTGGGTTTTATTCTTCCCGTGTGTTCTTGTTCTTTCCTAAAGTGTAGACGATGTAGAAACAGTGCTCCATAGTCGCAGGCAACTGAGCCTGTGCCAACGCAACCCTACAAAAATATTACCCCCACGATTTTTTTAAATTTTAAAATAGATTTCAGCCCAAGAGCTCGAACATTATCGACAATCTGTCAAATGAAGAGAAGACGAATGAAACAACAGCAACAATAAGAATGTGATGGTGTCACGAAAACTACAACCATAACAACATACTACCATTCCGCATTCCGATGAACTGAGGATGAAGAATTGTCAGGTACGTCTATGCCGCCTTCGAGCGAAGGATAAAAAAATACCATAACCAACTCTTTACGAGAACGGTGAGCAGAAATACCAGTGGGCTTCAAATGAAACCTTACGTGCTTTTTTAAATCTTTGAGCTGTCGAAACAGGTGGAAATCCCCTGGGGCTAAGTCTGGCGAGTACGGGGTTGTGGTACACACTGAAAGCCGAGGTATTCGGTGGTTTTAACCGTTGCACGGGCAGTATGGGGGTCGAGAATTGTCATACAATAGGACACTTTTATTCAGAAGTCCTAGTCGTTTTGGATATGATTGAGGGTCGAAACTTTATACTCCACTCATACACTTGCTGGACTGACAGGCATGCATCACCATACTGGACCTTCATTCGCCGATGAATTTCTATAGGTTTCACCCCTTCACTGATTAAAAAAAAACGGATAACAGAACGCTGCTCCTCTTTGGTGCATGTCAAAAGTGGGGTGGTCATCTTTAAACTGTCCTTATGACGTCACCGTGTTCGTCTGCACCGTGATGTCACGTGCTTAACACTCTTGACATCCTTAACAACAATATTGACAGGTTACAAGACAATGGCATGGTTATTGTAATTTCTATCACACTTTTAAGGTTTTCATGCGAAGCCGCCCTCGTACTTTGGTTTGGAATGGCTGCCGCATCGGTGGGAATGCCCAATGTGAAGTGACGTCGTTCAAGGTAGCATAACATATTCCAACCACGCAAATGCCTGTATGTGATAATGAATATATATGTTTTCTCACTGTATAATTCCAAATAGTCGTGTGCCTATAGTTTTGTGTGTGTGTATGTATGTCTGTGTTTGCATGTGTGTATGTGTGTTTGCGTGTGTGTGTGTGTGTGTGCGTGCGCGTGCTACCTTCTTGTAGAATAACAACCTACCCCGTACGTGTACAGTCTTGTTGGACACACATAGGTCTTCCTTGCACAACGTCAACGAGCTATCTGGCCCATATAATTCCGTCCAACACAATCATTCGACCCATATAACTACAACACGCATACCTTGGTGGTGTGATGGTATCACCATCAACACCATCACTCTCACACACATACCACCATCACTCACACAGACACCACCACCATCATCATCATTATCACCACCATCATTACTCACATACCTACCACCACCACACACACATACATATACCACCACCATCACTCATACCTACACATACCACCATCATCACCCAAACATCATCACCACAACCTAGTTACTTTAGACATGAAACCGCAAGCATGTTCCACCCAAGTCCAGCTACATCACTACACCCCCACCCCACAATGCCTAGCTGTCTCGCTAGTGCTGTCAACAAGCTGGAAATCTAGGGCACGCCCGAGTTAGCAAATACATACATACATCCACACAGATGACAGCTATAGATGCACACAGTAAGTACATTCAGAACGTATTTCACACGGAGATGCTCCACTGAACCACAAGTTTGTATATTTATATGGTGTGTGCAACCAACCCTACCCCAGGCGGCTCTTGTTAATACCACACTTGCCACCACAGCTGACAGCTAGCCTACAGTAGCTGGTTGAGCCTCATGGACTGACAACGCCGCCTTGCAATGTGAGGCACGCGTATACTGGCAGCCTATTGTCGCCTAGTCTACACTATTTGCTGTAAGGCTGGATGGACACTGGCATGGTTTTCACGTTACCTGCCTGTTTATCCACGTTCAGTATCGTCACGATTTATAAGACCCAGGTGTAGACTGGGAGATAATGGGGAAGACATGACAACGCCCCATGCTGTAACACGTGAGTAGACTGGGAGATAATGATGAAGACATGACAATGCCCCACGTTGTAACACGTGAGTAGACTGGGAGATAATGATGAAGACATGACAACGCCCCATGTTGTAACACGTGAATAGTTTGGGAGATAATGAAGAAAACGTGACAACGCCCCATGTCGTAACACGTGAGTAGACTGGGAGATAATGGGGAAGATATGACAACGCCCCATGTTGTAACACGTGAATAGTTTGGGAGATAATGAAGAAAACGTGACAACGCCCCATGTTGTAACACGTGAATAGTCTGAGAGATAATGGGGAAGGCATGACAACGCCCAAAGTTGTAACACGTGAGTAGTCTGCGAGATAATGAGGAAGACATGACAACGCCCCATGTTGTAACACGTGAGTAGTCTGGGAGATAATGAGGAAGACATGACAACGCCCCATGTTGTAACACGTGAGTAGTCTGGGAGATAATGAAGAAGACATGACAACGCCCCATGTTGTAACACGAGAGTAGTCTGGGGGATAATGAGGAAGACATGACAACGCCCTGTGATGTGACACGTGAGTAGTCTGGGGGATAATGAGGAAGACATGACAACGCCCTGTGATGTGACACGTGAGTAGACTGGGGGTTAATGAGGAAGACATGACAACGCCCCATGTTGTAACACGTAAGTAGTCTGGGAGATAATGGGGAAGATATGACAACGTTCAAGCTGTAACACGTGAGTAGTCTGGGAAATGATACAAAAGACAAGTCGGTATTTCACGTTATATACAAGGCGCGGAAAGATATTTCACCTTGGAAGCAAGTCACTGCTGATCAAGATGCATGGAGGGCAAAGATAAGAAATTTAATAATGACAAAGTAGAAAATGATTGCAGATAGCAATCAGGTCATACAGTGAGCGTGTGAGACGTAAGATGATGCGAGATGGTGAAAATGACCATGCGTTCACATGCATCCATTGTGGACGAATATATACAGCGAGAATTGGTCTGTGAGTCACATTCGCTACCGCCATGGACTGTAGTTATTATGCCCTTTTTGAAGCACAATATAACAAACTATCGTCTGTCAAGACGGCCAGATGCCAATGTAAACCACGAGATCGAGAGAGAGAGAGAGAGAGAGAGGAGAGAGAGAGAGAGAGAGAGAGAGGGGGGGGGTAGGGTAATATAATTAGATAATATAAAAAAAGAAGAAAGAATAAACTTGCCTGCCTTTTGCAGGACGTCGCGATCAACCCCATGTTGATGTTCTAGTCACTTTTACGTTCAGTAGTTAGATACCATCGGCTCTGTGGCGAACGAGTTACGGACGCAGTTAGTAATCCCGCATACCGCGTTCGAAACACAGCTGCTGGCGATTTGGCAGCAATCGCCTGGCATTGGTTTTTATACAATGGTATGAGAGCCGGTCGTTCAGAAAGCAATGGCGTACTTCTGAATGTAAACTTAACAAGAAATCACACACAGTTAGATATCAATGGTTGTTGGAAAATAACCAGCCCTGTGCAGGGATTGAACCAGCTACCTTCTGAGCTTGAAACGGATACCGTAGCCTTCTGAGCTTGAAACGGATACCGTAACAGTGCTCCATAGTCGCAGGCAACTGAGCCTGTGCTCCCATCTGTTCTATGAGTGCGCATAAATATCATATCAATTATTTTTTCGGGCTGCTTCAACGGCCTCGGGGGTGTCCCCAGAGCCTAACGCTGCGTGTCTACTGTTGCACGTGTCACAGCGAGCAGAGACGAACGAAGCAGGTTAGCGGGTCTGCCCTAGATACGACCACTCGTGAGAGAAACGCGGCCTCTATGCTTAGAACGGTAATAAATGTCGTGTGACAAACTCGTGACCTGGTTAATAACCACATCTGCAACATGTGGAGGCGGTGGTGAGAGCTAGCTGTCCGGTGTGAAGGACTATGGCCTATAGCACGCAATCGTAAATAACGGCCCGCAACGGTTAATGGTTGCAGCCGATGTGGCGTAGTGGTTAGTGGATTCGCCTGCCAGCTTTAGGGTCAAATCCGCTCAACGTCATATACGCTAATAAGTCTCTCGGTCTATTATCGAACACCTAAGCGTCTCCAATAAGCGAAAGAGTGACTGCTATCGATAACGAGTGAGCGTAAAACATGACTTGCAAGCTCGACAAGAGAGACCCATACACATAAATGCCAATGTTTCGACACAAGTCTTCTTCCTTCACCGAGAAAAACTGGTTTGTGGAAACGTGCGCTTGATGTTGGTGTCGTTTGCTCGTCGCATTCTCTTATATTTTACGTTAATTCGTGTACTAAAATTAGAAATCTGGTGTGTACGCCGTGAACATTAAAAACAGACAATTTGTTGGAAATTGTAGAATGTAGGCCGTAAAGATGAGTACTCGGGCAACTAGGCAAAATTAGAATCGCCGTCACCACAGCGATAGGTACTGTATCAGTTGAAGAGAAAGGCAAATGCGGTCTACTAAATGCCGCAATGAAGTCGGGCAATGACATATAAACACACAAATATGACGGTTGAAAATGTAGGCAACAAGTAAACAGACGCATGAGAGCATACACTGATAGACAATGGATGGTGGGCAGCTGGATGTATAGACAGATGGGGAAAGAGGGGTCAAACAAACAGAGAGAGAGGGGGGACAGAGAGAGAGAGAGAGAGAGAGAGAGAGAGAGAGAGAGAGAGAGAGAGAGTCGGAGAGGTGGAAAGATACACTGACAGACAGAAAGGCAGAACCAATGAAACAAAAGCCACCAGCAACACGCGACACGCTAACACTGACATCCTATAACCAACCATATATAGGCATCCATAATTGATAGCACGGCCAACACTTCATATAATGCTGCAGCTCTAGGCTGGAGGGAGGCACAAGGCTGCGCGGGAGAAAAAATAGACCGAAGGAGGAGTCGGGGGAAAGGTGGATGAAATTGAAAGAAGGACAATGGTGGAGGAGGGGGTTGATATAGAGTGCAACGGGTGAATGAGGAAGTAGCAGGGGCGGAAATAATGAAAGGGAATGTGGGACCGGAGGAATGAGGACGGGAGAGAAAAGAAAAATAAAGATTTTTAGAGGGGTGAATAGAAAATGAGATGGTATGGAAATAGAAACGAGGTAGGGGAAATTGAGACAGCAGTGGAAAGGATATATATATATTTTATATATATATATATAATATAATATCATCATTGGCACCTTGCCGTCTTGACAGACGATAGTTTGTGCTCTAAAAAGGCATAATAACTTTTAACTATGGCGGTAGCGAGTGTGACTGATAAGGCCAATTTGCGCTGTAAATGTCCGTTCACAGTGGGTGCATGTGAACACGTGGTCATTTCCACCATCATGCACCATCTTACGTCTCAAACGCTTGGTGTGTGACTTTTCTGCAATAATTTTCTCCTTTGACTTTATTCCATTTCTGATATTTGCCCTCCATGCAACACGTTCAGCGGCGACTTGCTCCCAATGTGCATTATCAATGCCTGTATCAATCATGTCCCGCTTACACACACACACACATATATATATATATATATATATATATATAATATATATATATATATATATATATATATATATATATATATATATATAGAGAGAGAGAGAGAGAGAGGTGCCGGAAAGAAGAAGCATGAGACGGGTTGAGAGAGGGGGGGGGTGGAAAAGAGACAAATAAGACAGGTTGCTGAGACAGAGAGAGAAAGAGAGAGTGAGACAGAGAGAGAGAAGGTGCCGGAAAGAAGCAGCATAAGACGGGTTGAGAGAGAGAGAGAGAGAGTGTGTGTGTGTGTGTGAGACAGAGAGGTGGGAAAGAAGAAATATAAGACAGGTTGGCGAGAGACAGAGAGAGAGAGAGAGAGAGAGAGAGAGAGAGAGAGAGAGAGAGAGAGAGAGAGAGAGAGAGAGAGAGAGAGAGAGAGAGAGATTGTGGGATAAAAAGGGATAGTGGGATCGAAAATAGAAATGGAGCCTAAGAGGGGAGAGAATAGAAAGAGGGCTAGATAGAAAGGGGGCGGGGGCGAGATAGATCGATGGTGTGGGAAGGAAGACAGGAGATGGCAGGGTAGAAGAAAAGGGAGGAAAGACCCTGTACAAGACGGCGAAAACCACGAACAATACTGTCATGGACATAAATGTGGCTGCCGAGTCGACAGCGCATGGGTTTAGCCTAACCACTCGAGACAGGAAGTTGAGTCCGCTACACGCTAGTAAACTGTGTCCTCATCCTTGCCTGCACATTACGCTCACATTGCACGGGATGTGTGTTCTCAGCGCTGCTCACGCACGAACACTGACAACACAGAGACATAACAGGTTAGGGAACATTGAAAGTCGCCGAAAGAAGACACGGGAAAGAAGCATCAATCAGAGGTCACACCAGACAGCAGAAACATTGAACGCTATACGGGCACGGAGGTTCGAACCTGTCTATCCCAATCAGTATCCACTATACTTGTCACATGCCGTATACTGTATTCCCGTCTCAATTATACTTGTCAGTTCTCTGTGGTGCGTTCCCGGCTCCACTATACTTGTCACAGTTCTGCATACTGTATTTCCGTCTCCAATATACTTGTCACAGCTCTCTATTATGTATTCCCGTATCCACTATACTAGTCACAGTTCTCTATGATGTTTTGCCGTCTCCAATATACTTGTCAGTTTTGTATGGTGTGTTCCCGTCTCCACTGTACTTGTCACAGTTCTGCATACTGTATTTCCGTCTCCAATATACTTGTCACAGCTCTCTATTATGTATTCCCGTCTCCACTATACTTGTCACAGTTATGTATACTATATTCCCGTCTCCACTATACTAGTCACAGCTCTCTGTGGTGTATTCATCTCCACTATACTTGTCACAGCTCTCTAGGGTGTATTCCCGTCTCCACTATACTTGTCACTGTTCACTATGGTTATTCCAGCTCCATATACTTGTTACAGTTCTTACTATGACTGCATTGCCAGTCTCACATACTTGTCCCGTTATTTATACTGTATTCCCTCCCCACTATACTTATCACAGTTCTGTATACTGCATTTCCGTATCCACTATACTTGTCACAATCTCATGTTGATTCCGTCTCTAACAGACTTGTCACAGTTTTGTATACTGTATTCCCCCGTTCAGCTCTCTATGGTGTTTTCCCCATCTCCACTAACTTGTCACAGCTCTTAGTGTGTATTTCCGTCTCCACTATACTGTTACAGTTCTCTATGATGCATTCCGTCTCCACTAACTTGTCACAGCTTCTAGGTGTATCCCGTCTCCAACTATACTTGTCACAGTTCTGTATGGTGTATTCCCGTCTCCACTATACTTGTCACAGTTCTGTATGGTGTATTCCCGTCTCCATATACTTTCACTGTTCACTATGGTTATTCCAGTCTTCACTAAACTTGTTACAGTTCTCTATGATGCATTCCCGTCTCCACTATATTTGTCACAGGTATGTATGGTGTATTCCTGCCTCCCTAACTATTACAGTGCTCTATGGTGTTTTCTATCTCCAAACACTTGCGCGCCCATGTTTCTTCCTAAGCCCTTCTATTACGCCCTGTATGTAAGTATTGTATTATGACTTACTTGACAGACAGCTTTACACTGTCCATGATGTGATGCTTGTGACTAATTTACAGACCGTGTCAATGAAATTCGACCATGCTTCGTGTCAATGAAATTCGACTATGCTTCACCCATCGCCCTTTACCCCCCGATTTATTGACTGAACACAACCCATCCCGGTGTCAAGCTACCGGGTTAGCGTCATTGTAGTTACCAAACCAGGGCTGACATTCTAAACCTGTCAGTCAAGTTCCGCCACCTGGCAGTTACCAGAGGTAGGCTATTAAGTCAGCTACAGATTGGTCGACATAAGACACTCACAACTGACATGGGAACCACAGCACAACGGAGACCGCGCTTCAACACAATTGTATCTGTTGACTTCTTCTTCATTGCTCTTCCCATGGAGTGCGTAAGACCTGGTATGCAGCTTAAAGGCCAGTATTCCCGACTTCAGACCAGTTTGTGTCTGGTTTACTGCCTCTAGAAATGTCTTGTAAGTAAAGGCAGATAGTGTGATATTGACCATATCACCCATCAAGTACCATTTGTCTACAGGCAATATGGGGTATAGTTTGTTTACTTTGTCTGCCCCAATATAAAATTCCATATCTCAGTAACAACCAACTGAGGGAAAATGATGAGATTAGCATATAACCTGGGACGCAGAGGTGTTTCCAAGGCACCAGGGCCAGGTTCTATATGGCCAAGGACCTACTAACACGTCCTAGTCGTGGTCCCAGGCAACAGGTCCTTTGGGGTCCTGGCGAACGTAGTAGGATGGCTGATTCCTCCGAAGTCGGAGAGTATCTGCCTGCATGACGAGGAACCCACCAGTCTGCACACCAATAAGCAGACATGGGACAACGGATA
This sequence comes from Cepaea nemoralis, assembly GCA_014155875.1. Classification (NCBI taxonomy): domain Eukaryota; kingdom Metazoa; phylum Mollusca; class Gastropoda; order Stylommatophora; family Helicidae; genus Cepaea; species Cepaea nemoralis. The sequence goes on along the minus strand of JACEFZ010010473.1, from coordinate 549,492 downwards.
CTCGCACAAACCTCAGTCTGGTATGACATCACACTGATGTTGGACAACAAGATGTCTTCATCTGACATACAGAACTTCACCCTGGAGTTCACAGCCAGCGAACGCAAGCAAGCAAGAATATAACCTTACCATTATGTCCACCAACAAAAACAATTTTGTTCTGGAGATGTACAGCAGATTTCAGTTGTTTATATGCGGTGTATAATTTACGGGTCAGAGATGAAGTGTACATTATTAAATGTATTACATCTTCAACAGAAACATTAGCGTTGAATTTTTCGTGGGCATGGGATTGGCCTATGACAAGAGTCTCGCGTAGTGGAACGAGGCATTACTGTAAAACAAGTTTGTTAGCGTGAAATCACTAGTTTTCCCAAAAAAACATAAAAGAAATGTCGCCGCTTTCCATGATTTAAGTTGGTTTTGGACCTATCAAAGACATATCCTTGGGTGGCGGAGTAAATATAAGACCGCCGGAAAAATTCATAAACGAGCAACAGTTTTCAAAATAATTGATCCTGAATGAAGGCATTCATTTCTGAACAGACTATAGCACCATAAGCCCACCAGGTCTGAGGTGTGGACAAGACTAATTGACTTTACTAATGATAAGTCACATATACCTGTTAGACCTGGACATGTATTAAACAAGCTGAACAGCGCATAAATGCCTCTGAATATAAATGTTATAGACAGGTTCTAAGAATATCCTGGATACAAAAGAGAACAAATGCGTCCATACCACAATTGAAGAAGGTTGGCGAGGATAAAACAAAGACATTGAGATATTTTGGTCACTTGAAATGTCATGAAAGCTTGCTGGAGAGAACAATAATGGAGGAGTATATGCCCAGGAAGAGAGGAAGAGGAAGGCCAAGAGAAGATGGTTGCAGGATGTGGCAGATGATCTCCAGATGGGTGTATTAGACATGAGACATCTTGCTTATGACTGACAAGTTTTCTGGAAGGTTTTTATGGGAGAGGGGATCTGTAAAGGACATGCTACTGAATGAATGAATGATCCGGGCAGGTTAACCCGGTCAACAAATGCCCGCAGAAGTCGGATGTGTCGGCCTAACGGCGCAAGAACGCAGCTCTGCTGTAAACAGGCACAACACAATCACGTCCGAAAAAAAAACTCCGGATGAACGCAGAAGAAGAAGAAGAATGAATGATAATCTAGGAACCACCAGTCTGCACACCAATAAGCCAGACACGGGACAACGGCAAGAAGGGAAAAACAATATCAAGTAATCGGTTCTTTAAATAATCTTAATTCCCCTGGAAACCTAAAATCCCCCCCCCCCCCCCAATCGGTGAGAACCACTGGTCTATAACAATATGGGCTAGTACCATAAATCCAATACCCTTCAAGGCAGGGAAAAGGATCTTTTACTGAAATGTTTACTTGAAATAAAAAGTGTAGTAAGTACTCCATACACAGAAAAAGGTTGCTAGCTCTCTAAAGTCATGCAGCTTTAGAGAACAGAGTTACACAAAACACAGGATGTTGCAGCGACTAGTTTTCATCAGCAAACAAATACATACACAAAACACAACATATAATCACGGAGAAGACCCTCCAGTGACTACATAAGGTGTAAGAACAGGATGAGAAGAATGAAAAGATGAAAAATGAGGACAATAAAGAGAAAATTAAAACTAGAAAAAAATGTTGCTACTCATCTCAGAACCCCAGGCTGTGATACCAACATGAAATTCACTTTGATGCTCTTATATAGACAGCGGTGGGAGTCAGTGGGGACTGGGGTATGGGGACTGTAATGGTTCAGTGAAGGCACCAAGTAAATGAGTGAAAGTGGTACATGAAAAGGGAAGGGGGAAGCTCATGCGGGAAACTGGAAGCAATAGAGATGTGATGGTGGTCCGAGAGTGAAAACTAAGAAGGTGGATGTCCCTGGTGGATGTCCGTACAATGCACGAGTGGGTGCCATGCAATCAACCCAGCCTCTGTTGGCTGTCTGTAATTTACTAGGCAATTGTTTCTTCAGTAGTTTGCCGTTGCTTGCTGCACAAGACATCAACTACTGAGTCCAGCTTACCGGCATGTGGTACAAATCCACTCCTGAGGTCACCAGAGACAGTATATATCCTGGTATGAAATGTTCTAACAGTGTAGCAACAGACAGACAATTGGCCCAAAGAACCCTGATAGAGCTGTCAGCATGTGGAAATCAAAGTTCTAGCAGTGTTGCAACAAACGGCGAGCTCAGAGAACCACTGATAGAACTGTCAATGTGATAGAATAAAATGTTCTAACAGTGTAGCAACAGACAGCGGGCTCAGAGAACCACTGATAGAGCTGTCAATGTGATAGAATAAAATGTTCTAACAGTGTAGCAACAGACAGCGGGCCCAGAGAACCACTGACAGAGCTGTCAATGTGATAGAATGAAATGTTCTAACAGTGTAGCAACAGACAGCGGGCCAGAGAACCACTGATAGAACTGTCAATGTGATAGAATAAAATGTTCTAACAGTGTAGCAACAGACAGCGAGCTCAGAGAACCACTGACAGAGCTGTCAATGTGATAGAATAAAATGTTCTAACAGTGTAGCAACAGACAGCGAGCTCAGAGCACACTGACAGAGCTGTCAATGTGACAGAATAAAATGTTCTAACAGTGTAGCAACAGACAGTGAGCTCAGAGAACCACTGACAGAGCTGTCAATGTGATAGAATAAAATGTTCTAACAGTGTAGCAACAGACAGCGAGCTCAGAGAACCACTGACAGAGCTGTCAATGTGATAGAATAAAATGTTCTAACAGTGTAGCAACAGACAGCGAGCTCAGAGAACCACTGACAGAGCTGTCAATGTGATAGAATCTACACAGATGGTTCGGTGTCAAGAGGTGAGAGAAGTGGCTGGGGGTTCATAGCCAAAGCTAATGGTCGATGTTTGGGCAGGAGAGCCTGCATATGATACCACAACATCCAGCTTAAGAATGGAAGTGGAGGCAGTCACTGCGGCTCTCCGCTGGATGGAGAATACGACACACACACACATCGTGATTGTAACTGACTCAGAAAGCATGCTGACGAGGGTGAGGACGGGCAGACTTCGTGCGGAGTGGCTTGCTTCGCTTCGGAGGTCACGGGTGACAAGCATCATCTGGATATTTTCTACGGGGCATACCGGTGTGCTGGGAAATGAACAGGCGGACAGATTGGCTGGCTCTACAGAACTTGGTGGTGTATTGATACATGACAAGGCAGGCGTGGTTGCGGCCTTGTGGGAGCACGTGCACACCTCAGAGGAGCAAATGGATTACCATGGTCTGGCAAGAATGAGACAACGGGGAGTGATGAAGGGATGTGGCCGACGCTCAACGCTCAAAGGAAAGGCGAGACGGACTTATAATCAGATTGCTACTGGTACTATTAGTGCTGGAACTCTTCACTGGCTGCTGAGGATGGGGACGGAGCACTTATGGGAATGCCCTGAATGCTGTAATGTCGATTCCTAAATCAATCAATCAATCAATGTGATAGAATAAAATGTTCTAACAGTGTAGCAACAGACAGTGGTCCCAGAGAACCACTGATAGAGCTGTCAACGTGAAGGGTGCTGTGGTCTCCTAAATCAATGTGCAGGCAGTCAGCAGATGACTGAGTCACGTGACAGCAAGAAGAGCTATCTACCAACAGTTCACTTATCAGATAAGCCAAGAGTACATCTGGAACTCTCAAGACTAGACTTGACTACTTATGCCAGCACTTGGTCACGGCCAAGCACATGTGACGACAGCAGGACACACTCAGTCGCCAGTCTGATGGGCACCACTGGTGTTTACAGTGTTGGGTTAGATGGTTAGATAAGAAACTGCTTGAGCGAGATATCTGGCTAACATACAAGTATGTTCAGGCAACTTAACATGGCTTGCAGTGTTTCTAATATTATGTGCTGTGGCCATTAGATTTTTTAGAGCATGCATCTTTCTCATTGCAACATACGCCTGTGAGACCTGGACACTACTAAACAAGCTGAACAACGCATAAATACCTTTGAAAATAAATGTTATAGACGAGTTCTAAGAATATCTTGGAAAAAGAAAAGAACAAATGCATCCATACTTCAAGAGCTGAATACTGAAGAAGGTTGGCTATTAAAGACGATAAAGCAAACAAAATTTAAATATTTTGGTCACTTGAAACGCCACATAAGTTTGGAGAGAACAATAATGGAGGAGTATATGCCCGGGAAAAGAGGAAGAGGAAAGCCAAAGAAGATGGGTGCAAGATGTGGCGGATGAGCTCCAGATGGGTGTAACGGGCGCAGGGCATCTTGCTTATGATCAAGAGGTTTTCAGTAAGCTTGTTATGGGAACGAGGTTCTGCAAAGGAGATGCTACTGAATGAATGAATGAATGAATGAATGAATGAATGAATGAATGTGGATAGACGTGGATGGTCATGGTTCACTATCTCACATGGTCACCAGTCTTGGACCACGTCTATATTTTTGTCCCAACTATGCTATGTGGCCAAACCATACAGATATTTCTCGCTTTGTCTTTCCCTAGTCTTTTCCCCTTCTCATCAAGTTTACCAGTTATGAAGTTTATTTCTCCTTACTGACGTATTTTGCATGTCTCTATTACAGGAAGTTGAAATCAACCCCAGTCTCTACTGGCCATCCTAGCTCAACTAGGGCTTATAACATGCCCAAAACATCCTGACTATCTACACTTCTACAATCAATTGACAGTTTCCATTTGTTTCTTGAAGTACTGTCTCATCCATTTTTGTGTCCATCCATGGTGGTCTGCATTTTCCTCAGAAACCACATTTCCACTGCCATTAGATGTGTCTCAGTTTGTCTGCTTATTGTCCATACATATACTTCTTCTTCTGCGTTCATCCATTTTTTTTTTTTTTCCGGATGTGATTGCGTTGTGCCTGTTTACAGCAGAGCTGCGTTCTTGCGCCGTTAGGCCGACACATCCGACTTCTGCGGGCATTTGTTGACCGGGTTAACCTTCCCAGGGGTCCATACATATACAATATTACAGTTTACAAAAGTATTAGCAGATGCTTTTTCCTTCTGTCTGTCTTTCCTTTCTTCTTCCATTTGATCTCTTCCTTAGTTCAAACTATAATCTCCTGCTCTTCATCTATTCTTTCCTACTCTTCATCTATTCTTTCCTACTCTTTGTCTATTCTTTCCTACTCTTCATCTATTCTTTCCTACTCTTCATCTGTTCTTTCCTACTCTTCATCTATTCTTTCCTACTCTTTGTCTATTCTTTCCTACTCTTCATCTATTCTTTCCTACTCTTCATCTATTCTTTCCTACTCTTTGTCTATTCTTTCCTACTCTTCATCTATTCTTTCCTACTCTTTGTCTATTCTTTCCTACTCTTCATCTATTCTTTCCTACTCTTCATCTATTCTTTCCTACTCTTCATCTATTCTTCCTACTCTTCATCTATTCTTCCTACTCTTCATCTATTCTTTCCTACTCTTCGTCTATTCTTTCCTACTCTTCGTCTATTCTTTCCTACTCTTCATCTATTCTTTCCTACTCTTCATCTATTCTTTCCTACTCTTCATCTATTCTTTCCTACTCTTCATCTATTCTTTCCTACTCTTCATCTATTCTTTCCCACTCTTCATCTATTCTTTCCTACTCTTTGTCTATTCTTTGTCTATTCTTTCCTACTCTTCATCTATTCTTTCCTACTCTTCATCTATTCTTTCCTACTCTTTGTCTATTCTTTCCTGCTCTTCATCTATTCTTTACTTCACATCATCTATTCCTTACTGCACATCATCTATTCTGTCTTGCTCTTAGTCCATTCTTTATGTCTTGTTTTCACTGACTCATGTTAGAGTCTTTTCTGCAAGTCTCCTAGTCATTTTAGAAGGGATCAAGTTTTTAAATAAATTATATCATCATCATACACTGCCTTGCCTGCTGGTGTTGGCGATTATGCTTCTCCACAAATTGTAATCGCGGAAGGCATGGATCAATTTGTATGTTGACACCCTTCCGTGCCATGACTGTCAAGAATTTTCTCATGCTGCCTTCCTCTATCTCTCTTTCCACAAGTCTTTCCAGTTGTCACAACATGTTCCAGATTTTGACTTATAATACTTCTTTGTAATGTTTGTGATGTCTTTGCAACTTAACTTCTCTCAAAATGTCCAGATGGCTAATTTTGGCTGTCCAATTACGTTCTCAGCATTCTATAAAACCACATCACTAAGGCTTCTAGGGATTTTTTCGCCTGTTTACTAACTGACCAGGATTCGCAGCTGTATGTTAAAATTGGATCTATGTAATATGCAAGAATTCCTTTTCTTTCTAACTTTCAAAGGCACAAAGACTTATTGAACAACATGTTCTTTTGATTACATCACCTTCCCATAAATAAACCATTGTGAGTTCTTAAAACTTATACTTGGGAAATTTAATGTGGTAGTGTCCCCTTGGCTTTCGTGTCAGAGATTATATATAGGACTGCAAGAGCTGTGAAGAAAAGGCTGGACAGAAATTCCAAAAGGTGTAAGTGAGACTTTTAGAGTGTCTTTAAAGCGTTTCCTCTGGCCGCCTTGGGAGCATTTACCACAACGCAGCTCACCATAAACAATTTGTTTAGGGAGCCTGTGAAGTGCCCAGCCCAGTGAATCTGATTTTTCATTAGCAGAGTGTGGATACTGGGCATGGACGCTCTATGGTATACATATACTTGGTCAATAGGTTGTCATAGAGATTATATACACTACTGTGCTGTGACATAGAGGCGAGAGAGAGAGAAACAGAGCGTGAGCAAGAGACAAACAAAGCCAAAGCAGAAAGACAGAGAGAGAGAGAGAGAGAGAGAGAGAGAGAGAGAGAGAGAGAGAGAGAGAGAGAGAGAGAGAGAGAGAGAGAGATGGCAAAGAAACTGAAAGAACCAGGAGAAATCATGTTGACAACAGCAAGATATGGTAGATAATGTAGGCAAGAACCAGATTAGGGAGATGATACAGGGGATTATCCATATAGGGGAAATGATGTAGATAAAAGCTAGGTAAAGAATATGGTACCCAGTGGTCAGATGAAGAACAAAAGAACTATCTGATATATTGTTTGTCCATCAAGAATGATGATGACCATTCATTTCATCCAGTGGGGTTGAATGTATAGAGCCGTGAGTTCTAAGATGGCTGATAAGGCCTATTTTGGCTCGAAATGTTCTTTGACAATGTGGGCTAAGAATGCTTGACGTTCCAGGAGGATCTCCAGCAGTGGTTTTTCTGTCCAGCCTTTTCTTCACAGCTCTTGCAGTCCTGGTTGCTTCACAAGTGACTGCACCCTAATGTAATGATGTACGCCACGAACTAGGGTCTTTAGCAGCAGTCTCCCAGGTGTCAAGATGAATTCCAAAAGGTGTAAGTGAGACTTTTAGAGTGTCTTTAAAGCGTTTCCTCTGGCCGCCTTGGGAGCGTTTACCACAATGCAGTTCACCATAAACAATTTGTTTAGGGAGCCTGTGAAGTGCCCAGCCCAGTGAATCTGATTTTTCATTAGTAGAGTGTGGATACTGGGCATGGACGCTCTATGGTATACATATACTTGGTCAATAGCACCTGTAACATGAGCAAAATCATATGGAAATAGTTGGCATTTGTACAGAAAGAAGGTTGTGACAAGTCGTTAAGAATAGAGAGTTAAATGTAGAGGGAGAAAACAGTTGATGTCTGGGTAGATGGAGAATTAATGTGGAGAGAGAAAACAGTTGATGTCTGGGTAGATGAAGAGAGAAAACAGTTGATGTCTGGGTAGATGAAGAGAGAAAACAGTTGATGTCTGGGTAGATGGAGAATTAATGTGGAGAGAGAAAACAGTTGATGTCTGGGTAGATGGAGAATTAATGTGGAGAGAGAAAACAGTTGATGTCTGGGTAGATGAAGAGAGAAAACAGTTGATGTCTGGGTATATGGAGAGAGAAAACAGCTGATGTCTGGGTAGATTGAGAATTAAATGTAGAGGGAGAAAACAGTTGATGTCTTGGTAGATGGAGATAGAAAACAGTTGATGTCTGGGTAGATGAAGAGAGAAAACAGTTGATGTCTGGGTAGATGAAGAGAGAAAACAGTTGATGTCTTGGTAGATGGAGATAGAAAACAGTTGATGTCTTGGTAGATGGAGATAGAAAACAGTTGATGTCTGGGTAGATGAAGAGAGAAAACAGTTGATGTCTGGGTAGATGAAGAGAGAAAACAGTTGATGTCTGGGTAGATGAAGAGAGAAAACAGTTGATGTCTGGGTAGATGAAGAGAGAAAACAGTTGATGTCTTGGTAGATGGAGATAGAAAACAGTTGATGTCTTGGTAGATGGAGATAGAAAACAGTTGATGTCTTGGTAGATGGAGATAGAAAACAGTTGATGTCTTGGTAGATGGAGATAGAAAACAGTTGATGTCTGGGTAGATGGAGAGTTAATGTGGAGAGAGAAAACGTTGATGTCTGTGTAGATGAAGAGAGAAAACAGTTGATGTCTGGGTAGATGGAGAGAGAAAACAGTTGATGTCTGGGTAGATGGAGAGTTAATGTGGTGAGAGAAAACAATTGATGTCTGGATAGATGGGGAGTTAATGTTTTTATAGATAAAGATTAAAGCAGTGATATGGACTCAAGACCAACTGAAAGCTGAAAGGACATATACCCACAGATGTATTGGTTACAGGCACTCCTACAATAATCCTAGTATTATAGGAAAGTAACATAAGTGACTTTGTATGCAAACAGTAATAAGATCTTCCATCAAACTTCCACGTCTAAACGTGGCCACTTGATCCCCCCAACAACAGAACAGACATTCAGCAGACACTCGAATACATTAACAAACAGACAGTCACTGACATACCACAAGATAGCAGACAGGAGATTTGCCAGGACATACCAGAACTCACCTGGATCAAGTCAAGTGACAGGAAGAGATGATTCAATGTTATCTGTCAACCAAACAGCTTCATGGGTATGCTGGCAGCACCAAACGTCAGCCTTGTCTGGTCTTCATGAAACTGCACATGCCAAGTGCTTGGATCCCCGCATGCCGGAGAAGAGGGCCTGAAACCTAGTTCAGGTGAACCAGAAGGGAAGCAAGATTATAATATACGACAGACACGGTAGTCAACTTGTCTGTAAACAACATTTGTCAAGTGCCGCTAGAGGAAACAGCCACAAATACTATATCTTTGATGCATGCTGAGACTTGAATTTACATATGTATGGTTGAGAGATTGGGGAAAGGGGGTTATTATTTATTCTAGCTAATCAACAGTGTCTCTCTATGAAAGTGTAAGTAGTTAACATAATGGGGAATAAATGTTTTGTTTAGGTAATTCTTTCTTCTTCTTCTTCTTCAGTGTTCCGAGCCATTGAGGTTCTTTGCTGCAGATACAATCTGTCTCCATTAATGAAATGGCTTGGAAAGAACACTGATGGAAGACAAGGCAGGGGGGTATACTGGCATGAAGTTGGATATATGACAATGCAGACAGCTTGGGCATGAAAATGCATGAAGCAGGAGAACCCACAAGGGATAAAGAAACTCCCGGACAGACCGCAATAAGAAAGACATTCTAAAATGGATCTGCTACGTGATGACGAATCTTCTTCTTTGTTTCTCTTTTGAGTGGAGCATGTCACACTTGGCTACACACCTTAGAGGTCAGCGTGTCTGACTTCGGTTTGCTTTTGCGTGATGTTTACAGCCTTCAGACAGGTTCCATTAAAGGTAATGGGTTCTATTTACCTATGGGTAGGTCAAATTTTCCTTAAAAACTGCCCACTCTTTGAAATGTCCAGCGGCCATGGGATATGTAACTTGCACAATAACCAATCTATTTATATCGATTATGTCATAACGAAGGCTCGAAAAGGTTTGTCAGCAATGAGAGTCATGGCGACTGCCAATATCGAGCAAAGACTGCTAATACTTCTGTTCCAAGGACTTGTACTTTCACGCATTGAGTATACCCTGGCCATCCTCACTGTCAGCCCTACACAGATTGGAAGACTCGAAAAGGTACAAAACGAAGCCATGCGCATCATTTTGGGCTGCACGAGAGACACCAGCTGTGTAGCAATGAGATACCTCCTTGACTTCCCGACAATGGAACACAGAATCAAGATCTGGAGAGCTCGTGCATACTTAAAATAAGTGCAGATGAGCAGCACCCTCTGCATGACGCTATATTCAGAGAAAGGGTGACAGGCTAAAGAGGGCAAATCATGGATGGGTCAGGCGGAAGATGTCGTCAGACAGGTCTGCAGTCTTACCAGTATCAACCCCGGCAAGGAATGGTGCCGGTGCCTCCAGCCTTAAGTGCACTTTCTCCTGCATTATCACACTCAACAGACGGTGCAGAGAGCAGAACCCTGCCGCTGTCAATGCAGAGGTTAACGCGCTCATCTATGAACACTCAGATAGCCCCGAAGTGCTCATACTATACAGATGGATCTGTTGTAAAGCAGCAGAGAAGTGCGTGGGCATTTACAGCCCGTTCAGCAGGCCAAACCGTTCAAGAATCCAGTGGTGCCCACTCTATGACCACGAGCAGCATGACGATGGAGGTGATGGCAGTTACACAGGCTTTCATATGCTGGAATCACAGCATTATACCAACGTGTGTTGTACTAAGTGATTCAATGAGCATGATTCAGAAGGTCGAAGCTGGATCTGTACGTAGACAGTGGACTGAATCGCTGCGGAAGTCTGTTGTCCGTAAAGTCACCTTCATCTTCGTCCCGGGACATGCGGGAGTCGAGGGAAATGAACGAGCTGACAAACTGGCTGGCTCTGCACCCCCTGTAGATGGCCAGCCCATGGATCGTGCCGATGTTATTAACGTCCTAAAGATTGGCGAGAACAGAGGATTTTGACGTCAGTGATTCCACATCGCTGTCCAGATGAAAGACCTGGGAGTAAGAATCGGCACAGCCAGACGCGAGAGGTACATCGGGAAAACAAAGTGCCTCGTCAACCAACACAGAACTGGCACTATTAGTCACCGGACACCATGTTTGTCTGATATAACTTTCTCAATGTATAAAACCTTCGAGTTAAAAATCTACCCAAAATATTTCAGGATCCTCGCCGGTGCTAGGGAGTTCGTGCACTGAGCTGAGTTTCTACAGATTCAGGTTTGAGTTAGGAGAACGAAGCACTTATGAGCTGCACCCGTGTGCCGTGATGTTGATCCATCGACTAAACTAAACTAAACTATCTCAATGTATAGTTAGTTAGTTAATCAACAGATCATGCTCACTGTACATTGAACTATTAGCCCAGAAGTCCTCAGATCCTCCCCAGCATGTAACCACTGACGACACCAGTTCTGTGTTGGTTGACTGTTCTTTAATTTCTGGCATGACGCTCTAGTTTAGCTTGACCCTGCTTCTTCTTCTTCTTCTTCTGCGTTCATCCGGAGTTTTTTTCGGACATGATTGCGTTGTGCCTGTTTACAGCAGAGCTGCGTTCTTGCGCTTTTAGGCCGACACATCTGACTTCTGCGGGCATTTGTTGACTGGGTTAACCTTCCTGGGCTTGACCCTGTTTGACTTGATGTTCTAGTTGTCAGGTCAAAGTTGCAGAATCACATCCATCCTTTGAGTCACTGACTCATCCTGCCTCCCTGAGGGAGTTCAGGGTGACTTCTTAACTGCATCCAATATTAGCTCTTCATTGCAGCCAACATGACATGACTTCTTTAATGTAGCCAACATTAATTTAATGCATCCAACATGACTTCAACAATGCATCCAACATGACTTCTTCAATGCATAAACATGATCTCTTCAATGATCAAACATGATGTCTTCAATTCATACAACATGACTTCTTCAATGCATCCATCACAACTGCTATGATGTATCCAACATGATTTCTTCATGGCCTCCAACACAACTGCTACAATGTCTCCAACATGACTTCTTCATGACCTCCAACACAACTGCTACAATGTATCCAACATGACTTCTTCATGACCTCCAACACAACTGCTACAATGTATCCAACATGACTTCTTCATGACCTCCAACACAACTGCTACAATGTATCCAACATGACTTCTTCATGACCTCCAACACAACTGCTACAATGTATCCAACATGACTTCTTCATGACCTCCAACACAACTGCTACAATGTATCCAACATGACTTCTTCATGACCTCCAACACAACTGCTACAATGTATCCAACATGACTTCTTCATGACCTCCAACACAACTGCTACAATGTATCCAACATGATTTCTTCATGGCCTCCAACACAACTGCTACAATGTATCCAACATGACTTCTTCATGACCTCCAACACAACTAATGTGATGTATCTAACATGACTTCTCCATGGCCTCAACATAACTACTATGATGTATCCATCAAGACTTCTTCACAGCCTCCAACACAACTGCTATGATGCATACAACATTACATCTTCACGGCCTCCAATACAACTGCTACGATGTATCCAACAAGACTTCTTCACGGCCTCCAACACAACTACTATAATGTATCCAACAAGACTTCTTCACGGCCTCCAACACACCTACTATAATGTATCCAACAAGACTTCTTCACAGCCTCCAACACAACTGCTATGATGTATCTAACATGACTTCATGCCCTCCAACACAACTGCTATGATGTATCCAACATGACTTCATGCCCTCCAACACAACTGCTATGATGTATCCAACAAGACTTCTTCATGACCTCCAACACAACTACTATAATGTATCTAACATGACTTCATGCCCTCCAACACAACTGCTATGATGTATCCAACATTACTTCACAGCCTCCAACACAACTACTATAATGTATCTAACATGACTTCATGCCCTCCAACACAACTGCTATGATGTATCTACATGAAAACAACAGTGAGTTAATTGAGCTGATGCATCACCACATTATTCCCCACTATGCTAATATCTGTTTACACGCACCAGCTGGCCGCGATCCCTGGCCTTGACCTAGTGAGTCAACTGAATCAATCTAGCACCCTATGAGGTACAAAAACAGGACTGCCATCCTCCTCAAAGGTTCCACCATGCTGATCCAGTTGCAGAGGAGAAGCAAGAACAAGAAAGCACCCTCTCTTTCCTTCCAGATGAAAGGAAACTAGGTAACGCTACCCACAGAAATCATTCAGACTGAAAATGTTTCCTTCAGTATTTTGAGAAAAGAGTTGTTGTTGTTGTTGTTCTTCTTCTTCTTCCTCTTCTTCTTCTTCCTCTTCTTCTTCTGCGTTCATCCAGAAAGTTGTTTCGGACGTGATTGCATTGTGTCTGTTTACAGCAGAGCTGAGTTCTTGGGCCATTAGGCCGACACATCTGACTTCAGCGGGCATTTGTTGACCGGGTTAGCCTTCCTGGGTGTTTCGAAGGACATTTGACTCTCGCTCAGATGTAGTTGCCCTGTGCCTGTTTACAGCAGAGCTGTGTTCTTGCGCCATTAGGCAGACACATCTGACTCCTGTGGGTATTTTTTGACCGGGTTAGATTCCCTTTTGATAGGCTGCGGTCAGACTCTGATCGGACAGACAGTGTACAGAGTGCCCCGGGGTCAGAACAGAGTTTTCCTATCTCATAGGACCGACTGACCCATGTTCAACTGCTGTTCACATGGAAATGAGAACGTCTGTCTTACATTCGGACCTACCAATAAGTCATCTTTCGTACATAAATTAACTAATTTGCATGTTACATTCACATAGGGAAAAAAAATTGTCAAATGGAAATTGTGAACATAAACAATGCATGTTGCCATGAGACAGGCAGGCAGCCTGACACACATACACACGCACATGCATAAACACATACATACATCAATTATGCAAACTCTCACAGTTATGCACCCACTTAATAACACACAAATACACAATCCTTCACATACTCATATACTCACTCACAAACATAAACTCACTAACAAAAGTTTACTTGTACATACATACATACTCTCACGTTCTCCATCTTCATCTCTCTCTTTCTCTCTAGAATTGAACTTTTAATTGAACTTTATTTTAAAAGGATTACAAATTGGGCACGTAGGCCCGCCTTACATTTGGCCCTTCCTAATCACTCATCTTTCGTTCATGAACAGTACATGATACATTCACATAGGGAAAAAAAAACATTGTCAAATGAATGTTGTAAGCATAAACAATGCATATTATCATGTTATGTAACACATCTCCCCTCCCACACACATCCCGCAGCAACCCACACACACATACATCCCTCACACATCACCCACCCAAATCCACACATTCCTCCACCCACACACCCCCCAATGAACCCAGACATCTCGCACCCACCCACACACACATTCCTCACCCACACACATCCCCCACTCACTCACACCCCACCCACACACACTCACCAACACACACATGCTCCACCCACCCACAAACCCCCGAACCACACACATACATACTCTTCTCACACACATCCCTCACCCACCCACACATTTCCCCACCCACCCACACATTTCACATCCATCCACACCCCAGCAACCACACATACATCCCCCACCCACACACATTCCCCCACCGACACATCCCCCACCAGCCAACACCCACACATATCATCATCCACCAACCACATATTCCCCAACCACATATTCCCCACCCACACACACCCTATCCATACACACATCCCTCCACTCACCCACACAACTCCCCACCTACCCACTCATCTTGTCAGGAGACAAGGAGAAAGATTGAGCTAGCTGGGAACAACAAGGTGCAATTAAATCGTTCCTCTTGACTTTCAACCCCTTTTACATATTCCTTTTCTGTTAAGTGTCAATCAATGCTACTGATTCATGTACCTGTGATGCCTGACATGACTAACACAGGTACTGGAAATGTAGAACCCAAGTTGTGTAGTTATTAGGATTAAAATAACTTGGGCGTGATATCAAGTAATGCCACAATCCACAAAAGAGACATGCACAAACTGATAACACTATCAGTACAGCACTCAGCGCTTGGCCTGGGATACTCACAGAGCAGTGAACACCAGGTTAACTACATTTCAAGTAGGACGTGTCTGCATGCTATGAAGACATTTTACTAGAGGTTACCATATTTTATGCTGGTGTGTATGTGTCGGCATATGATAAAGATATACTAGATGTCATCATGTTACATTTGTGTTACATGCCCATGCAGCGAAGACATACTAGATGTTACCATATGTTATGTTGGTGTTAGGTGCATATAGTATGACGACATTATACTAATGTTATCATGTTACGTTGGTGTTACTTGCCCATATGATGAAGACAATATACTAGATGACATCATATGTAACATTAATGTTATAAGCTTAAACGATGAAGACATTACACTAGATATTACCATATGTTACGTTGGTGTTATATGCCCATAGGATGACGACATTATACTAGATGTTATCATGTTATGTTGGTGTTACATGCCCATAGAATGAAGACATACTAGATGTTACCATATTTTATGTTGGTGTTATGTCTGCAAATATGATGAATACATACCGGATATTACCATGTGTTATGTTGATATTATGTGTCCATACAATGAAGACATTCTACCAGAGGTTACCATATTCTGTGTTGGTGTTACGTGTCTACACAAAAAGTCACTACACCGGCTGTAATCATACGTTATATGTTGATGTTATGTGTCTACACAAGAAGTCACTACACCGGCTGTAATCATACGTTAAATGTTGATGTTACATGTCTACACAAGAAGTCACTGCACCAACTGTAATCATACGTTTTATGTTGATGTTACGTGTCTACACAAGAAGTCACTACACCGACTGTAATCATACGTTTTATGTTGATGTTACATGTCTACACAAGAAGTCATTACACCGGCTGTAATCATACGTTATATGTTGATGTTATGTGTCTACACAAGAAGTCACTACACCGGCTGTAATCATACGTTAAATGTTGATGTTACATGTCTACACAAGAAGTCACTACACCAACTGTAATCATACGTTTTATGTTGATGTTACGTGTCTACACAAGAAGTCACTACACCGACTGTAATCATACGTTTTATGTTCATGTTACGTGTCTACACAAGAAGTCATTACACCGGCTGTAATCATACGTTATATGTTGATGTTACGTGTCTACACAAGAAAGTCACTACACCAGCTGTAAACATACGTTATATGTTGATGTTATGTGTCTACACAAGAAGTCACTACACTGGCTGTAATCATATGTTATATGTTGATGTTATGTGTCTACACAAGAAGTCACTACACCGACTGTAATCATACGTTATATGTTGATGTTACGTGTCTGCACAAAAAGTCACTACACCGACTGTAATCATACGTTATATGTTGACGTTACGACTCTGCACAAAAAGTCACTACATCGGCTGTAATCATACGTTAAATGTTGGTGTTGTATGTCTGCACATGATGGAGTGGCAACACTGAGGTTATCACAGTTGATGTGTTATCAAATGATGAAGTTGTTACACCATGTTACCCAAAGTATTTCAGGATCCTCGCCGGTGCTACGGAGTTCAGGCACTGAGCTGAGATTCTCCAGACTCAGGCTTGAGTTAGGAGTAGAACAGAGCACTTATAGGTTACACCCGTGTGGTGATGTTGATCCGTTGACTAAACTAAACTAAACTAAACACCATGTTACATATTATATGTTAAAGACCACATCACCCACCGAGCACTCATTGGTCTATAACTATATGGGTTTAGCACCATTAACTCAATGCACTCAAAGGTGTCCTAAACGGGGAAATCTGTTCATCATCATCATCATCAAGTGCCCTGCCATTTGGCGTAGGCGTTCATGTCCCTCCACAGATCTCGGTCTTTGGTGTTCTGGATCAACTCTGCTGCTGATATTCCTCCATGTCACCGTCTCAATCCATCCAGCATAATTTCTTTTGGACTGCCTCTACTTATCTTCCCCTTGATCTTTAGAGTTGTTACAATGTTTTCCAATGCCTCTCTGCTCATCACATGATTAAATAAAGCTGTTTGACTCTTTCTTATTGTTGTATAGAATGTTCTTGTTTTATTAGCCTCTTTCAGGCAATCATTGTTAGTTACTCTGGCATTCCAAGGAATTCGGAACATTCGTCTCAGGAACCACATCTGTTTCTTCCAAGCTCTTCCTAAGTTGTTCATTTACATTCCAAGATTCACTGCCATACAGCAAAACTGGTTCTATATAGCATTACAGCACTCTCTTTCACCACTGAGTGATAGTGACTTACTGCATTAGACTCTTTTATTTTCCGAAATGCAGCCATTGCTTGCCCTAATCTGCTCTTAATCTCTGTTGTACATCTTCTATCTGATGTTATATAACTTTAACTACCCCTAGGTATTTAGAATTATCCATTTTGTGAAGAATTTTCCGTTCTATTTATGTCATTGGAGGCATTGGAGAACATCATGACAACTGGAAAGATTGAAGGGAAGAGAGGCAGAGTCAGACCAAGAGAAATGATGCTGGATGGATTGAGAGAGTGGCATGGAGGAGTATCATAAGCAATGTTGATCCAGAACACCAAAGACCGAGATCTGTGGAGAGCCATGAACGCCTACACCAGCTGGCAAGGCACTTGATGATGATGATGATGATTTCTATGTCACATTTTGGTGTCACCATTCTCTTTGACATCACCATTGTTACATTTTCTTGATATTCCAGGAGAGTCCTTTCTTTGCAGTTACTACAATGTCGCAAGCACAGTTAGCCTTTCTAACACTCATACTCATAGGCATACCATAACGAGCGTCAAACAATGGCAAGCTACTGAACGTAAAATTGCTGAAGATAATCACCAACAGACCAAACAATGTTGGTCTGATCAGTGATTGCAAAGTACTGTAAAGGCATACAACTAAAATCTATCCTGGAATATAGATGGACTTACAAACCTTGGCATTACTGCTGACACGCAGGCTCCAAAGAAGTGTTGGCAAAAAAACAAAATGGGCGGATTGAGGGGCGGATCTTCTTGCAAATGACAATGAACAAAGTCAAACGAATACTTTAATGAGGTTTTTAAACATGGACAGTTTTAAAATGTTAAGTTCTTAATTAAAACTGAGAAATTAACTTACCACACGCGGACTTTTTCTTTCTGCAAAGCCCCTCTATTAGCCAGGCACACAGACGTACGTGCTTGTGCGACCGTTATCAGCATTTTGTCCTCATTCATTCACCAGAACGCCATCCCTCGCGTACGTGAACACACACCAGGGGCCGACAGCGACAAGAAGAACTCTGAACACACCAGGTCCTCAAAGCCTGTGTGCCATGGGGGAACCAGCATCGATTAAGGACAGCAAAGAGGAGGTTTTTGTCTCATGGTTCGTCGTCGATTGTCAGCTCTACTCGTCGCCGGGCGCGCTGTTAAAATAAGATAGTTTGTCAATAGACATTACATGAGCTAAACTGTGCGGAAAAGCTAGCATCCACATCACACACGTAACGTGGACTAGCTGGTTTAAATTTTGCTCGCTCTAACAATTGAAACGGACAGCCATCGTCACCAAAGCAGGAAGGACTTGGCCCACATAACAAAACATAATAATTCATATATATTAATCAAACCGCGACTGCGCAAATTCACCTACATATGATCTTTATTTCAGTTTGAATGTTATACATGAGATGTGCAGTTTGCAGTCGTGTCGCGTGTGTAGTTTGACGTGGCTGGAGTGTAGCGAATGGTGTCTCCGTCCCCGGGCCTGTCGCCCTTCTTGTCGTTCTCGCCATGTGGCAGACGACAGCTGGGGGTCAGGGGTCACATGCAAATGAGCTCTAAGAGTGGCCAATCACCGAGCTCAAGACATTTTCGCCTCTACGGGAGTGCATTTTAACTATTGACGTTTGGGGATATCTATCTATCTATCTATCTATCTATCTATCTATCTATCTATCTATCTATCTATCTATCTATCTATCTATCTATCTATCTATCTGTCTGTTCCTCCATCCAGCCGTTCGTCTGTCTGTCTATATGTTTCCCCCTCCGTCTATAGATCTGTTTGTCTATCTGGGTTTTGGGTTGTGACCTGTTGACAATAAAATATCTAAAGCCCAAGGAGGGAACTATACCACTATACCGACGTCGGCATGATCACAATCCCAGCCGAACCGTGTGTGCAAGTCTGAGCCATGACCTTCTTCTTCTCTTCTTCTTCTTCTTCTTCTTCTTCTTCTTCTTCTTCTTCTTCTTCTTCTTCTTCTTTTCTTCTTCTTCTTCTTCTTCTTCTTCTTCTTCTTCTTCTTCTTCTTCTTCTTTCGCCGTCAGATGTCACTATGAGTACATGCTTATAAAGCAGCAGTCAATTTATGCTTATTGATATTCCCATAGCATTTCGAAGAGTATCTATGTATATGTGAAGTTTCATTCCCTGTTTTGCACACACCGCTAGTTTTCGAGTTTGGAGAGGGGCAAGAGAGCTCCGCAGTTCAGTCCCAGTACAGAGGGTATGTTGGTATTAAGTAGGGAGAAAAGTATCTACACAAGTATCTACACCAACCTCACTCCGATAGACTCAAATCCTGTTCAGGGCTCAAGAGCTCAAATGACCTGCTCATCTAGGCACAAGACTTGTAAGAGACGGTTGGCCGGTTCAAAGGCTGGTTGCTGAATCCTCTGACCGTCTGGATGTTAACGCATAAATCTGATGTATTGGGGTTATCGGGTTATATCTAGTTTAGTTTAGTTTAGTCGACGGATCAACATGACGGCACACGGGTGTAATCCATAAGTGTTCCGTTCTACGCCTAACTCAAGCCTGAGTCCGGATAATCTCAGCTCAGTGCACGAACTCCGTAGCACCAGCGATGATCCTGAAATACTCGAAATTTTTGCCCGGGGAGCGCCGATAGGCTACTCTTTTTCGATTCCTAACTGCCAATGGATTTTTTTCGTACGCAACAATACACACGGGCGTCCGTTCTCACTACCCAGAGACCAGGGGACATTTTATTAATAGAAGACCACGTGAAAAAATCCTGGTCCTCACCGGGGCTTGAACCCGGGACCTGCAGCACTCGAGGCGGACGCCATACCTCGAGACCACTCAACCCCCTTACATCTATTGGTATGATGTTGATGTAGGGGCTTGTTACTGTTATCAGCATTTCGTCATGTTACTGGAGTCTCTCATTTTCCACGGTGACTTACGCAGAGATCTCCAAGCAAAATCAGTCCTCCTAAAGATTCATTCACCAGCCAGCCAACCTACCTACCAACCAGTATACCTACCTACTGACCAACCAATATACCTACCTATTTACCAACCAGTCAACCTACTGTCTACCTACCTACCTACCTACCTACCTACCAATATACCTACCTGCTGATCAACTGATATACCTACTTACCAACCAATCAACATTCCCGCCTACCTACCTACCTACCAATCAATATACCTACCTGCTGATCAACCGATATACCTACTTGCCAACCAATCAACATTCCCGCCTACCTACCTACCTACCCACCTACCCATCTACCTACGTACCTACGTACCTACCTACCAACCAATATACCTACCTACCTACCTACCTACCTACCAATCAATATACCTTACTGCTTATCAACCAATATAGCCTACCTACTTACCAACCTAACAACATTCCCGCCTGCCTACCTACCCACCTACCTACCTACCAACAAATATACCTACCTACCTACCTACCTAACTATCTACCTATCTACTTACCTGCCAACCATTATACCTACCTGCTGATCGACCAATATACCTACCTACTTACCAACCAATCTACCTTCCTGTCTACCTACTTACTTATCAACCAATATACCTACCTCTGACCAACCAATATATTTACCTACTGACCAACCAATCAACCATCCTGCCTACATACCTACCTCTGACTAACCAATATACGTACCTTTTTACCAACCAATCAACCTTCCTGCCTACATACCTACCTACCAACCAATATACCTACCTGCTGACCAACCACTATACATACCTATTTACCAACCAATCAACCTAGCTACCTACCTAACTACCACACAACTAACTAACTACCTACTCACATATCTATCTGTCTGTTTACCTGTCTACCCACCTACTTGCCAGTCTGTCTGTTTGTCTGTCTGTCTGCCTGCCTGCCTGCCTGCCTGCCGGTCTGTCTGTTTACCAGCGAACACTGCGATTAGCGCAGAAACACCGACACAGAGCACATTATTATAAAAGCCAACAGAAACCCCAGAACTGTGAATATAGAAACAGATCATATTTCACAGAAAAAAAAAAATAGAGAATTTCTGGAGGAGATGAGAATGAAAAGTGAGCTGATTAAAACAAACAGTGAAATCAGTTTAGCCCGTTTAACGGATATGACACAAGCATACAAATTAAACGAAATGGAACAGCTAAGATAGGCGAACAACAGGAAAGCAAACATTGCAACACTGGATGAACGAACAGCCGTGGTTCGAAGTGTACCTCTGGGGCGAGAGACAGGGGGTGTTGCGGGTCAGTTACAACCGGGCTTCATTCTGGAGACCAGCAATAACTGAAGTGATGCAATGAGAACTGGACGGCAGCGGCTAGCTTCAAAGTGTAAGAACACTGGACAATCCCAATGCAATTATTCCTCTTCCTTTTCTTCTTCATCCTCATTCTCCTCTTTCTTATTTCTCTTTCTTCTTCGTGTTCTTCTTCTTCTCCTTCAAATCCTCCTCCTCCTCCACCTACTTCTTTCTCTTCCTCCTTCTCCACAACCACCACCGACTCCTCCGTATTCCTCTTTTTCTTGTCCTCCTCCTCAACTACTATGCAATTTTTTGGCATTAATGAGTCACGTATTAATTATTACTGCACGTTTCTTATGCGTTCTAATCAATATACAATTAGTGATATTATTGTTTAAGATCAGCCTCGTAAGTGATGTATGAATGAAATAATGTATTACATCAGAGATAAGAAGGACAGCATATTAGACGGGCCTGCGTGTCCAATTCTTAACTGTCATTACTGACTATAGTACTTTGCAGTGTAGGACAGTGGAGAGTCTTGTAACTGAGGAATTAAAGCCACCTGACTAGTTCAGTCGCCACGAACTGTGCAGGTTAGGGTTTACTTGTTTTCCGCGACAGACAACAAAAAATCCACTACCCTACCGAGGAGTCGACCACGGGGCTTCCGAATGAGAGTCAGACCTTCAAGCCACTGGACCAGCCGAACCTGTGACGAATTCTGAACCCTTTAAAAAAGTGCGGTCGTTGGTTCTTCTGAACACGGTGTGGTGGGTTAGCCCCATACACTGGTCAGTAGCGGGGGGGGGGGGGGGGGGGGGGGGGGAGAGAGGGAGCGATCGCTGCCCTAGTGCCCTAGTTTTGAAAAATGGCGCCTAGTTTCACTTGTGGGGGAAAAGTCAATAACAAGCACAGACACAGAAGGTCCTTCAGTCGACTGAAAGACATGAAGTCCTTCGTTCGTTCTACAATCATCAGCAAAATGTGCCCTACTGATAAGCAAAGGCGGTCATGTTTCGCCATCTCACACGATCACCAGATTTGCCGATCAGTTCTGTGTTTTTGATTCGATTATGCCATACGGTCAAGCCATCCAGATATTTACTTCTCTGCATTCCCCTTGTTCTTTCCCACTCAGTCGCGTCAGTTATCACCAAGTTCTCCGGTTTATTTCTTATCACAACGTACCCAATCAATCATGACTGTCTACGTCACATTTCTCTAATCAGATGAAGCCTCACCGTTTAATACAATGTATTTTTGGCCAGGTTATGAGAAGACAAAAACTGGAACATGTCGTGACACCAGGAAAGATTAGCGGAAAGAGAGATAGAGGAAGATAGCCGGAGAAGATTCTTGACACTCTTGTATCATGGCACGGAAGGGAGTCAACACACAAATTGATCCATGCCGTCGCAGATAGCAATTTGTGGCGGGGCATGACCGCCCACGCCACTGGCAAGGCACTGGATGATGATGGTGATGATGATGATGATGATGATGATGATGATGATGATGATGATTTTAGGGCATAACAATCTAAATACAGAAGCCAAAAACATGAGCTTGCACAATTATTTGTCTGGCACGTCTCGCTGCATCTCGTCAGGTGCTTACCGCATATGTCATAAAAGTGAGTGGATGAATGATTTTAAGGCTGAAAAACATGAAGAAACATGCAATACAATTTTGCATATCACCGTAAGTAGTCAAGTGCCGAGTGGCTATAATACAGCTTCTCCTTCTGGTCTGAATTCTCGGTAAGTTGTGGATTTTTTTTTCTGTAGAGCGACTGAACTAGCTAGGCGACCTTAATAATAATAATAATAATAATAATAATAATAATAATAATAATAATAATAATAATAATAATAAGAAGAAGAAGAAGAAGAAGAAAAAGAAGAAGAAGAGGAAGAGGAAGAAGGAGTAGGAGGAGGAGGACAGTAGCAGAGGAACAAGAAACGAAGTAGAAGAAGAAGAAGAAGAAGAAGAAGAAGAAGAAGAAGAAGAAGAAGAAGAAGAAGAAGAAGAAGAAGAAGAAGAAGAAGAAGAAGGACAGTAGCAGAGGAACAAGAAAAGAAGACGTAGTAGAAGAAGAAGAAGAAGAAGAAGAAGAAGAAGAACAAGAACAAGAACAAGAACAAGAACGAGAACAAGAAGACGAAGCAGGGTCTTCTTTTTCTTCTGTCTGTCTTCTTCTCCGTCACATATGATCGCAAACGACCTTGACCAGATCTCTGATATCGTACCTCAATACCTTACTCTACGGAGAAACAATACATACACACACATTTACATACCTGACGAGGATGTCAGTCTAGGCAAGCAGAATAGTTAAAGTGGTGGGGGGGGGGGGGGGAAGAGAGATTAATACAAACAATATAATAATCATCATCGTCATCTTCATCATCATCATCATCATCATCATCATCATCATCATCATCATCATCATCATCATCATCTTCATTATCATCATCATCATCTTTCACTTCTGCCGTCAAGCGTCATGGGGAGGAATAATTTGCGTTCCATCGCCCGGTGGGCGGCACTGGATAGCGTCATTCCGTGTGGTTGTACAATGTCTTTGATGTCGTCAATCCATTTTCTTCTTGGACGTCCTCATCTGCGACGACCTTTGATGTAATGGCCAGTGTTGGTAGTTGTAGATGTTGCATTCTAACGACATGGCCAAACCAATTGATCTTCTGCCTTTCAATAAATGTGGCACAAGGTGTTGATCCCACAGTCTGTCTGATAACAGCATTTCTTACTCGATCTTGGATTGTTAAATTGGCAGCTCTCCTCAGGCATCTCATCTCCCGGATGTTGATTTTGCGAAAGTGTGATTTGCATAATAATATATTAAAAACTAAGACAAATATAAATACAACAAGCATGAATAAACAAGCATGAATAATGCAAGCATGAATAAAGCCTGATAAAAAATTAAACAAATTGACAACAACATTTAAATGCATTCAAAAGTTACACACATCACTTATCGTACCATTGTCGAGATCAATACAAACACAAATATTAGTAAATTAACATGAAATCAAAGCACAACAAATTTACGTTAACACGTAATAGGTATGTCTACATCTGGGAAAATGAAGGACGGGCACGCGACTTCAGTGGAGAGCCATAATGCGATGAAGTGTGATTGTAAAATTGGAATAACTTAATATGGGCAATACGATGACACAGTCTTGATAGCAACAAGTCATAAGGAACTACAGAAAATGATAGATACAGTGGGTGTAGAAAGTGAACAATTGGGATTTAGTCTGATTAATAAAAAGACAGAATTCACACAACAAAAAGTAAAATAACTAGATAAATCCTTCAAGCTGAAATATACACATGTTCGCACAGCAATATCAATTGTCTACCACGGTAATTTTAAACTGAGTAACATGTCTTTCTGTTTGCACAAAATTGGCCTATGTAGATTGATCATTATGGCTATTTACATGTAGGTGTCAGGCCACTTACATCGGCAGAAAAGAGCGACAGTTACACACGAGGGTGGGTGAACACATACCTCAATGGGTCAACAAGTTACTACACACAGGCGATGGGAGCACAGGGAGGCCGACACACCGGAAGATTCCCGCGTCATCAATTGGTAGGCACGTGTTGGAAACCGGCCATGTGATTGACAGAGACAGTGCCTTCCGTGTGGTGTTCAACACACAAAATAGTCGCTTGTTAAAGTTTACAGAAGCCATAATGATCAATCTACATAGGCCAATTTTGTGCAAACAGAAAGACATGTTAAGTCAATTTAAATTACCGTGGTAGACAATTGACATTACTGTGCGAACATGTGTATATTTCAGCTTGAAGGATTTATCTAGTTATTTTACTTTTTGTTGTGTGAATTCTGCAGTATAGTACCTGACGAGATGCAGCGAAATATGCCAGCAATAAATCGTGCAACCTGTTTTTTGTGTCTTCGTTATTTAAATTCACTACGGGGAAACATTGTTTTGAAAAAGACAGAAGTCATGGTGATATCGTCTGTGATATCAAAGAAACAGATTGTGCCTAAAAGTACTCATCTCATCATGTTCCTCTTGTACCTTGCTGTGTCGAGGTGAAGTATAAACAGCGGGAGAGTGCCCGCTTATGGGCTTCATGTATCGATATTTCCATGGACTCTGTTATTCCCTGCGTCCATTGTTTACATGGTCGGCCTATTCCTCGGCTTCCCTCTGGTCTGTACATCATTGCTTGTTGTGGTATACCTACTTGCATGGCCAAACCATTTGACTTGCTGCCTTCTAATAAAATCTAGTGCAGCTATAACCCCCACTTTAGTCCTGATTTCTTCATTTCTGATCTTATCTCTTCTTGATACATTGAGTATTCTTCTCAGGAGTCTCATTTCTGTTGTTGTGATTTTTCTTTTCTCTTTTTCAGTCACTGCCCAGGTTTGGCATTGATAACATCGGGTTGGTAGGAAGATTGTGTTGTAAAGTGCGTTCTTAGTTCCATGTTTGTTCTTTAGTATTGGTGCCATTTGCCCAATGAGTTGGTTTGCCTTTTTGCATCTATTTTTGATCTCGTCTTCTGATTTGCCATTTGATGATATTATACTTCCTAGATGAGTAGATGTTGACCTTTGCTGTTACACTCAGTTTCTGGGTCGCTGAATGGCCCCATGCATTCATTCCACGGTGTTCTTCGTGTGCTTATTCGTTTGTTAAAATCCCCCATCACGATACGAACTGTCTTCCTGACATTATTTAACGTGTCTGCAAGTTTATCCAAATCACACTTTCGCAAAATCAACACCTGCGAGCTGAGATGCCTGAGGAGAGCTTCTAACTTAACTATTCGAGATAGAGTAAGAAATGCTGTTATCAGATAGACAATGGGATCAACACCTTGTGCCACATTTTATTGAAAGACAGAAGATCAAGTGGTTTGGCCATGTCGTTAGAATGCAACACCAACAACTACCATCTCTGACCTTACATCAAAGATCATCTGCGACGAGACCGAGAGGACGTCCAAGAAGAAAATGGATTGACGACATCAAAGACATTGTACAACCACACGGAATAACACTTTCTAGTGCCGCCCACCGGGCGCTGAAACGCAAATTATTCCTCCCCACGACGCTTTAAGGCAGAAGTGGAAGATGATGATGATGATGATGATGATGATGATGATGATGATGATGATGATGATGATGATGATGATGATGATGATGATACTTCTTAGGTACTTGAAACTCTTTACTTGTTTCAAGGGATGTTCGTTTAGGTGAATCGTTGTTGCTTTTTATTCTTTAGTTACAGTCATTATCTCTGTTTTACTTGTACTAATTTTCATGTTGTGTTCCCTACACATTTCATTTAGTCTATTCATATGGTCTTATAAATCATAAATCAGCTTCTGATTGTGCTATTAGTGCTTGGTCGTCCGCAAACACGAGTTCTTTAATGGTTAGATTTGCAGATGGATCTTCTTCCGTGTTCTCGTCATGCTGTGTTCTTGTGGTATCTGTTTGGCTGGTTTCTTTACATATGTTGTCTATATATGTTATGAACAAGAGAGCGGACAGGACACAACCTTGTCTTACTCCGGATCTTATGGTGATGTGTTCTGAGTGTCCTCCAGTTGCTCTCCCTATGCATTCACTGTTGTTTTATAAGCTCTACATAGGTTTGTTAGACGTGTACTCACTCCATACTGTTTAAGGATTTCCCACAGCTTGTTTCTATCTACCCTATCAAATGCCTTTTTATTGGTCGACAATGGCTAAGTAGAGTGTTTCATTGATTCGATTGATTTTTCCATAAGTCGTCTAAGCGCAAAAATGGCATTTGTGCATCCTTTGTTTTTCCTAAATCAAGTTGTGTTCTCTTAACTGGGATTGTATAGTAGTTCGTAATCCTTTCTCAAGAATTTTGCAAAATATTTTCCCAGTTTTTTCACTCAACAGTGAAATGCCTCTGTATTGTGTGCAGTCTCTTTTGCTGCTTTTGTTTTTCCAAATGGCGTTTCCACAGTCTCGTGGTGTCTGTTGTTCTGCCCAAACATGGTTGAATAGTCTTCTTTAATTAGTTCATTTGGTATTTCATCTTGACCAGGTGATTTGTTCAACGAAGCTAATCTGACGGCTTCTATAATTTCTTCTTTCAGTATGTCTGGTTCTAGTTCTTCGGTGGCATCTGTGTCGGTTTCTGAATTCCTTTGACATCTGGTGGGATGTTGAGAAGTTGTTCGAAGTACTGTTTCCATCTTATTAGGATTTGTTTTTGTTCGCGCTTTGGTTCTCTATGTTCGCCGTTAATTATTTCAGTTGGCTGAAGGGGTTCTCCTCTGGTTCTCATTGAACTTGTCATTTTGTAGAAGTTTCTAGTTGCCTCCTTGTAGTTTTTATTTAGGGTTTCTCCATATTCCTCCCAGTCTTTTTGTTTTTCTCTCTTTACTATTCTATTCACACGCCTTCTCGCTACACTATACTCTATGTAATCGTATTCCTGTTTGCTCTTTGACCACTTTATTTTTTTCCTTTTTGTCTTTTACAGGTTTCTTTACTTTTGAGATCACCAACGTGTCATTTTCTTGATCCGTGTTTTTTCATGGTTTCACATGCTATTTTTGCAGTATTTCAAATGCTTGATTTGAACATCTCCCATTCCTCTTCCACTGTCTTTCTTTCTATAGGTAATTTTACAAAGATTTAAGTTAGTTATTTCTCATAATTTTCCCTCACTGCCTCGTCATTGAGGTTTGTTAAATTTACTGATTCACATGGCATGTATTTTCCTGGTCTTTGCTTTCTTCTACTGATGGTTCTTATTGTGGCAACGACTGCTTTGTGATCTGTGTTTATATTAAGTTGGGCACCGCCCTTGCATCTAATATATTTCTCTTTCTGTTATTTCTTGTTAATATAAAATCAGTTTGGCTTTTAGTATCTAGATCGTTCCATTTATACCAAGTGTATATTTGTGAGTCTTTGTGTTTATAGAATGTGTTTGTTATGTTGTTTGTCCATCAAGAACGATGATGGCCATTCATTTCATCAAGTGGGGTTGAAAGTATGGAGCCGTGAGTTCTAAGATGGCTGATAAGGCCTATTTTGGCTAGAAATGTCTGTGACAATAGGGGCAAAGATGCTTGACGTTCCAGGAAGGAGGATCTCCTGCAGTGGTTTTTCTGTCCAGCCTTTTCTTCACAGCTCTTGCAGTCCTGGTTGCTTTACAACTAACTGCACCATTATGTAATGATGCACGCCACGAATTACAGTCTTTAGCAGCAGTCTCCCAGGTGTCAAGATGAATTCCAAAAGCTTTCAGTGAGATTTCAGTGTCTTTAAAGCGTTTCCTCTGGCCGCCTTGGGAGCGTTTACCACAACGCAGCTCGCCGTAAAAAAATATGTTTAGGGAGCCTGTGATCTGGCATACGAGTTAAATGACCAGCCCAGCGAATCTTATTTTTCATTAGTAAAGTGTGGATACTGGGCATGGACGCTCTTTCTAGAACTTCAGTGTCTGGGATCTTGTCTTGCCATTTAATCTTCAATAGCTTCCTAAGACAGACTGTGTGGAAGTGGTTTAATTTTCTAGCATGTCGCTGATAAACAGTCCATGTTTCACAAGCATATAGCAGTGTGGATAATACAACTGCTTTATAGACTTTCAGCTTTGTTTGCAGGCTTATTCCATTTCTGTCCCATACATTCTTGTACAGTCTGCCAAAGGCCGCGCTGGCCTTGGAGATTCTTGCATTCACTTCGTCATCAATTGTGGCAGCTTGTGACACAGTGCTGCCAAGATAGGTGAATTTGTCCACAACACTTAGTCTATGACCGTTCACCTTGATATTCGGCACGGTGTGATTATTCCCTGGAGCTGGCTGGTACATAACTACAGTCTTCTCCAAGTTGATATTGAGCCCAAAGTTGGCACAGGCATGTGAGAAAGCTGAAACATTGTGTTGCATGTCTGCCTCTGAGTTGGCGTATAGAGCGCAATCATCAGCAAACAGCAGTTCTCTGACGGTGTCGCTGTTAGTTTTGGTTTTGGCTTTCAGCCTTCTGAGATTGAACAACTTTCCATCCATGCGGTAGTTGATGTCTATTCCAATGTCATTGTTCTCGAAGGCATTCGTCAGCATAGCTGAAAACATGAGGCTGAACAGTGTTGGTGCCAGGACACATCCTTGCTTCACTCCATTGGTGACAGGAAAGGGCTCAGACAGTTCACCATTTTCCTGTACTCTTGCCTGCATAGCCATCATGAAATAGCCGCACTATTTGGACAAACTTTCGTGGACAGCCATATTTCGCCATAATCTTCCACAGTCCTTCTCTGATGACTGTATCAAAAGCCTTGGTACGGTCAATGAAATTGGAGAACATTTCAGAGTTCTGTTCCTGACATTTCTCTTGCAGCTGCCTTGCAGCGAAAATCATGTCAACAGTTCCTCGTTCTTTTCTGAAGCCACATTGACTCTCAGGAAGAAGACCTTGATCGAGATGGGCCGTGAGGCGATTGAGAAGAATTCTGGCGAGTATCTTCCCTGCGATTGAGAGCAAGGAGATGCCTCAGTGGTTGTCACAGGATTGGCGGTTTCCTTTACAGTTGTAAAGGTGGACTATTGACGCGTCCTTGAAATCTTGTGGCATGGTCTCGTTCACCCATATGTTTGTAAAGACTTGGTGAAGCTGCTCTGTTAGGACCGGGCCACCTGCCTTGTATATCTCTGCTGGGATGGAGTCAGGACCAGGCGCCTTTTCACCGGAGAGTTGCAGGATGGCTTTGTTTAGTTCCACTATGTTGGCAGGTCATCAAGTGTATCATTAGTGGGAACTTGAGGAAGGCAGTTGATGGTTTCATCATCGAAGAAGGAAGTTGCATTTAAGATGTTGCTGAAATGCTCTGCCCAGCGTTGAAGGATTTCTTTCTTATCGGTGACCAATGTCCCCCCCCCCCCCCATCTGCACTGAGGAGGGGAACTATGCCTGGTGATGGAGGACCGTAGACCGCTTTCAGTGAGTCGTAGAAATTTCGTGTTCAGCACAGGCCTGAAGGAGGAGGAGCCCATTGCTGTTATAATTTCCGACTCTGTACTTTATAATGCACCACTCCAAGAGACGATGTCCTTGCCTACTCTGACATTGAAGTCCCCAAGGAGTATAAGTTTGCCTCCTTTGGGAACAGATGGTAATACGTTGTGCAGGTCTTCATAGAACTTGTTTTTGATGTCATCTTCAATTGTCATGGTTAGTGAGTAGACACTCACGATGGTTGCATGATTTTTTCCTTTCAGCAGGGGTAAGTTAATAGTCATAAGCCTTTCATTTATAGCCTTAGGAAATTCAGCTAGTTTGCCAACCGGGACCGACTTAATGGCAACTCCCACGCCGGAATGGCGTCTTTCCTCGCTTTTCCTTCCACTCAAGAAAAATGTGTAGTCGGCACCTACTTCACAGATTTGGCCTTCTTCTGCAAGTCGTGTCTCGCTCAAGGCCACAATATCGATGTTGTACCTGCCCAGCTCTCTCCCAATCAGTGCTGTTCGTCTCTCTGGGCCCGACGCGGCGTCTATATCAAGTAGGGTGCGTACAAGTTCCGATTGTCAAGGAATATGGTTAGCCCTGTTAGCTTTACCTGTTTTTACTTTATTTGTATGCACCCACCAACCGCAGCTAGCTGGTTAGGTAATGATGGAGCAGACAATGTTTAGGGCACCTTTTCTAGCCCCTTCCTCATGCTATGGAGGTGAGCAGTGCTTTTCTATAGAGGGCTGCTCGGTCACTCAGGGTCTGCCGAATCTCACTGCTGCTTCGGCCAGTAGAAGGTGTGCAGTTCTGCGACTACGACTGTCAGCGTACCCATGTCTGCAGCTTCGTCGCTCGCCCATCGCCACAGGGCTTGAAGATGATATATGAAATTGTATGAAGAATGACTTGCGCGATGAATTGGATTAAAGTGAGGAGGATTTGCGCAATACGTTGACCTCACTCTCTCGCCTGAGTCCATCTGAATCCAGTGGCAGGACACGCCAAGACGACTGGAGATGAATACAGGTGCAGTGGATGACCAGGGCGCTCTACGCGCCTTGCCGTGCTCATTGCGTTCCGCAACGCTTTGCAGATAAACACCGTCTTGCCCGTTGAATCATCCAAGTCCAGTGGACTAGAAGTAGTAGCACATGCATGGACTAATTCGTCTTCTTCTTCTTCAGCGTTCCGAGCCATTGAGGTTCTTTGCTGCAGATACAATCCGTCTCCAGTCGTCTCTCTGGTTGACCTTCTATTGCCAGTCCAGTCGTTGATTCCAAGTGCTTGTAGGTCTGTATATATATATTATCTCTCCACCGTCTTCTTGGTCTAATGTATGGACTACACTTGATTTCAAATCCAGCGAACGAAAAAAAAAAAAAAAAACCGCCCGAAAATGTTCACATTGAATTACATAGAAGGCCGTTGGATACAGACTGAAAGCCTCTAATTTTAGAAACCAGTACAATAAATCCATCCATGGAGTGGGTAAAGAAAAGAACAAAAACATCCATACTTCAAGAGTTGAATATTGAGGAGGGATGGCTATTAAAGACGATAAAACAAAGAAAATTGAAGTATTTTGGTCACTTGAAACGTCACGAAGGTTTGGAGAGAACAATAATGGAAGGGTATATGCCTGGAAAGAGAGGAAGAGGAAGGCCAAAGAGAAGATGGGTGCAGGATGTGGCGGATGATCTCCAGATGGGTGTATCAGACGCGGGACATCTTGCTTGTGATCGAGAAGCTTTCCGGAAGGTTGTTATGGGAGCGAGGTTCTGCAAAGGACATGCTACTGAATGAATGAATGAATGAATGGAGTGGAACGATATTTATCAAATGAGGAAACGTGACCACTCTCACCAAATTCACACGCCATAGCTTGATGTGACCATGCGCGTTTCAGATCAATCACAACCACACATTACAAAATAAAATCACCGATTTCTCCCAAAAGTTAAATAAAATTCTCCATAATGCTATTTGATACATGTCACATGATTGTTTTGTTCATTGTAAGTCCAATTTGTTATTTTTAATCATCCCGTTTCCATGGCAACTAAATGGAAGACTAAATAAACGGAAACCGAAAAAGACCGGTCGTTTTGGACGCCACCTGGTTAGCACTGTCTGATAATTGTTTTAGTTTTCTTTCTGTCGCCAATCTAGGACAGAACTAACAGGACAGTAATTCAATGTAGGACTTCTAAACAGCGCCGCACTCCCCTCTCACTAGTTGAGACTGACTGAACACAGAAGTGCACAGGGATGAGTTTGGGAAGATGGTTAGACTGATGAAGTTTCGTCAACCATCTGGGGTTAACGATGTTGACAAATGCTATTCCCGGGGCTACAGTTTCCAACTTTTAATACAGACAGACAGACAGACAGACAGACAGACAGACAGACAGACAGACAGATGCATGGGTTGGTGGGTAGTCGGGCAGCCGGCGGACAAACAAAAAGACAGAGAGAAGTGGGCAGACAGACAGACAGACCGACAGACAGACAGATATATTGATGGATGGATGGATGGATCGGTGGTGGGTAGGCGGGCAGCCAGCGGACAGACAGAAGACGGGCAGACAGACCGGCAGAGACAGACAGACAGACAGAGAGACAGACTCATAGACAGACAGACAGATAGACAGACAGACCGGCAGACAGACAGGTGGATGTGGCATAAGGTTGGTTATTTATTCCGACCGTGATTAAAAATCTGACAGCTCAGCATAGGTTTTAGTAGTCATTGTTTACACAATTGTCATGGTAACTCGAGTAAGTTTTTTTTCACTTACAGCCAGGCGGATGCCACCTGATTAGCCTGGCTGCATGTGAGAAGGTCAGAGGACAGGGAGATGTTAACAGGACAGAGAGAAGGCAAGAGGACTGGGAGATGTTAAAAGGACATGGAGATGTTAACAGGACAGAGAGAAGGTATGAGGACAGGGAGATATTAACAGGACAGAGAGAAGGCAAGAGGACTGGGAGATGTTAACAGGGCAGAGAGAAGGTAAGAGGACAGGGATGTGTTAAAAACACAGTGATAAGGTAAGAGGACAGGGAGATGTTAACAGGACAGAGAGATGTTAACAGGACAGAGAGATGTTAACAGGACAGAGAGAAGGTAAGAGGACAGGGAGATATTAACAGGACAGAGAGAAGGTAAGAGGAAAGGGAGATATTAACAGGACAGAGAGAAGGTAAGAGGACAGGGAGATGTTAACGGGACAGAGAGAAGGTAAGAGGACAGGGGGATATTAACAGGTCAGAGAGAAGGTAAGAGGACAGGGAGATGTTAACAGGACAGAGAGAAGGTAAGAGGACAGGGAGATATTAACAGGACAGAGAGAAGGTAAGAGGACAGGGAGATGTTAACAGGACAGAGAGAAGGTAAGAGGACAGGGAGATGTTAACAGGCCAGAGAGAAGGTAAGAGGACAGGGAGATGTTAACGGGACAGAGAGAAGGTAAGAGGACAGAGAGAAGGTAAGAGGACAGGGAGATATTAACAGGACAGAGAAAAGGTAAGAGGACAGGAAGATGTTAAAAGGACAATGAGAAGATAAGAGGACAGGGAGATTTTAAAAGGACAGAAAGAAGATAAGAGGACAGGGAGATATTAAAAGGACAGAAAGAAGATAAGAGGACAGGGTGATGTTAAAAGGACAGAAAGAAGATAAGAGGACAGGGTGATGTTAAAAGGACAGAAAGAAGATAAGAGGACAGGGATGTGCAACACATTATTTATTCGTGTGGGAGATAATATGTGTGTAAGAGAGCATTGTGATATATATATATAAAGAGAGAGAGAGAGAGAGAGAGAGAGAGAGAGAGAGAGAGAGAGAGAGAGAGAGAGAGAGAGTGCGTGAGTGTGTGTTGGAAAGAAATGGAGAGTATGTGAAAGAGAGAGAGAATAGAGCGAGAGAAAGAGTGAGTGAGAGAGAGAGAGAGAGAGAGAGAGAGAGAGAGAGAGAGAGTGCGTGAGTGTGTGTTGGAAAGAAATGGAGAGTATGTGAAAGAGAGAGAGAATAGAGCGAGAGAAAGAGTGAGTGAGTGAGAGAGAGAGAGAGAGAGAGAGAGTGTGTGTGTGTGAAATAGAGCGAATATTTGAGAGTGTGTGTGTGTGTGTGTGTGTGAGAGAGAGAGTATGGTTGTGTGGGAGTGTATGTGTGTATAGAAAGTGTGTGTGTGGAAGAAATTATGAGAGAGATAGAGAGAGAGAGAGAGATAGAGAGAGAGAGAGAGATAGAGAGAGAGAGAGAGAGTGAGTGTGTATGTGTGTGTGTGTGTGTGTGAGTATGTGTGTGTGTGTGTGTATGTGGGGGGGGGGGGGAAATTGTTGGTCTATTATAAGATCAGTTATTTATTATGACCATGATTAAAATTCTGACAGCTCAGCATGTAATCCAGTAACTATTGTTTACACAGTTGTCATGGTAACCCCACTGGGTGTCTCCACCTACAGTCGGGTGGAAGCCGGCCCGATTAACCTGGCAGCAATGAATCATTCTCGTGCTCTGGAGGCCAGACCAGACCAGACCAGGTCACCAGTTTATGGTTGTAGCAACTGTAGCGCTGCTCGGTCAGACTTTTATTCAGAGGCCGTGACTACTGGTGACCGCCGCGCGTGCTCGATGGTTGATTCATGAGCGTTGTTAAGTTGTCTGTTCAAGGATGTGGTGCTGGTGTTGAAACTGCTGGGTCTCTTGCATCATCATCGTCATCACGATTACTTTCATCACTATCACTTTCATCATCATCATCATCATCATCATCATCATCATCATCATCATCATCATCATCATCATCATCATCATCATCGTCGTCGTCGTCATCATCATCATCATCATCATCATCATCATCATCATCATCATCATCA
Organism: Cepaea nemoralis; assembly: GCA_014155875.1. Taxonomy (NCBI): domain Eukaryota; kingdom Metazoa; phylum Mollusca; class Gastropoda; order Stylommatophora; family Helicidae; genus Cepaea; species Cepaea nemoralis. Next base: position 514,043 of record JACEFZ010010473.1, on the reverse strand, counting down.
TCATCATCATCATCATCATCATCTTCATTACCATCATCACAACATGGTCATCATTATCATCATCATCATAATCATCATCTTCATCATTCAGAAAAGAACAAATGCATCCATACTTCAAGAGCTAAATATTGAAGAAGGTTGGCTACTAAAGACGATAAAATAAAGACAATTGAAATATTGTGGTCACTAGATTACTTTAGTCTAGTTTAGTCGACGGATCAACATCACGACACACGGGTGTAACCCATAAGTGCTCCGTTCTACTTCCTAAATCAAACATGAGTCCGGAGAACCTCAGCTCCGTGCACGAATTCCGTAGCACCGGCGAGGATCCTGAAATACTTTGGGTAGATTTTTAACTCGAAAATTTTCCCTGGCGGCGCCGCTAGTCTACTCTTTTTCGATTTCCAACTGCCAAGGGATTTTTTACGTGCGCAACAATACACACGGACGTCCGATTTCACTACTCAGAGACCAGGGGACATTTTGTTACTAGAAGTCCACGTGAAAAAAAATCCCGGTCCTCACTAGGGCTTGAATCCGAGACTTCCAGCACTCGAGGCGGACACCATACCACGAGACCACTCAGCTCCCTCGGTCACTAGAAACGTCTTGAAAGTTTGGAGAGAACAATATTAATGATGTTCGTTTCAAGCAGAGGATTGTTATAGAATAGATGTTTTGAGGGCAGAGAAAGAAACTGTTGTTAACATTCACAAACGTTTGTGTGCTGTTTATCTCACCCCGTAGAAGAAGTCACATCTGCTGGCCGATACCGACGCGTCTCTAACCCTAGTTCAACTACACGAACTAGGAGTGAAGCCTGGTCAAGCACATCAATGTCGTTTTCGATGACCAGAGAGGAGGCGTTACAACCAACTCCTCATGGGAATAGTGAGCAGAGACTCTGAGATAACTGCTGAATCGGAGGATTGAGCGCGCGTGAGAGTAGGCAATGTGCGGGGATGTTATCGATTGTGATAACATCTGAATAGGGGAGACAATCAAACATTTACTACAATGCTTTGTTACACCCAGAATTATCTTTCTTGCAGTCAACAAGACATAGACATACTTGATTGCTTAAAGATTGAACACAACCCACTACTGACAACGCTGATCGCATTCCAGTACGAACGTTGGGCCTTGTCCACGTCAGATTGAAGCACTAGACTCGAGTTTCGCTCTCGTTTTAGCTCGTCAGTAGTGCATATCCCTGACTGGACCCAATATCGAACTCCGGATCACTGGCGTGTGAGGCGGGTGTGGAACCACTGACCACGTAACTCACGCTAGACGCGACCAAATTATCAAATTAGAATATCACAACGATTGCGTGTACCTCATCATCATCATCCAGAGCCTTGCCGGATGACGTAGGTGATCATGCTTCTCCACAAATTGCGATCTCCGACGGCATGGGCCGATTCATGTGTTGACTCCCATCCGTGCCATGACACAAAACTGTCGAGAATTTTCTCACGCGTCTTCCACTATCTCTCTATCAGGAAATCTTTCCGGTTGTCACATGTTTTAGGTTTTGTCTTCTCATAATTTGTCCCCCCCCCCCCAAAAAAAAAGAAAAGAAAAAGAAATGATGATTGCTTCTTTATGAAGTTTGTGATAAGTTGTCTTTGCGACCCAGCTTCCCTCAAAATGTCTAGATTGCTCATTTTGGCTGTCCAATTAATTTTCAGCTTTCGTATATAAAATCACATCTCCAAAGCTTCCAGGGATATTTTCCACATGTCTACAAACTATCCAGGACTCGCAGGCGTATGTTAAAACTGGTTCTATGTAACATGCAAGAACTCTTTTTCTAATTTTCAAGTACAATGACTTATTACACCTTAGGATACATTGACATGATACATTGCCATAAAACATTGACATGATATATTGACATAATACATTGACATAATAAATTGACACGATACATTGACATAATACATTGACATAATACATTGACATGATACATTGACACGATACATTGACATGATACATTGACATAATACATTGACATGATACAATGAAGGTGGTAGAGGAGGAGGAGGAGGAGGAGGAGGAGGAGGAGGAGGCGGATAATGATGATGATGATGATGATGATGATGATAATAATAATAATAATAATAATAATAATGAAGAAGAAGAAGAAGAAGAAGAAGAAGAAGAAGAAGAAGAAGAAGAAGAAGAAGAAGAAGAAGAAGAAGAAGAAGAAGAAGAAGAAGAACAAGTAGCAGTAGCAGCAGCAGCAGCAGCAGCAGAAGAAGAAGAAGAAGAAGAAGAAGAAGAAGAAGAAGAAGAAGAAGAAGAAGAAGAAGAAGAAGAAGAAGAAGAAGAAGAAGAAGGGAAGCCGATGAAAAAGAGGAAGAATGGCGGCAACATTACTACGTTTGGGTTTCAAATTTAAAACTTAATTTTTTTAAAAATTATTTTGGGTGCGATTATATTCTAAAAAAGTGAAGAACAAATGTATCATTTTTCGATGTGGTCATCATTGCGTTCAATGCAAGCCCTCCTGCGCCGATAAAATGCTTATATTCCTGTAGAGAAATTATCTTGTTCGCGTGTGTAACACTGATGCACCACCAGCTGTACCTCTTCATCGGACCGAAGAGATTTGAAACTTCCTACTCCACTCATACACAAGCTGGACTGACAGGCATACATCACCATACTGGACCTTCATTCACCGATGAATTTCTATTTGTTTTCGAAGTGATTATTCTCAGCGCGTTGCGAATAACGCCACCAATACTACCGGTACGTGTATTTGCAGTCGCAGCTGGTCACGTGACGTTTACTACCGTCGAAAATGTTCGAAAATCGCGATAGAAAAATGAGCGTTCTTTTCAAGTTTCGGTGTAGGGTTAGGGTTAGGGGTAGGAACTGCATGCAGAACTAAATGTATAAAATATATACAAAAATAATTTAAATTTTCAATGGGAGCCACACTTAAATCTCGCAGCTGTGAATTACGCTCAGTATTATTTGCAGCGCGCTGCGAATAACGCCTCTCATTTTTTTTAAAGCAAGAGTTACAAGACCTTGTGGAACAAGTAAACAGGCACAGTGCAGAATGTGGCTTAGATATTAACATACAACTATGATAATTAGCAGTGGAAAGGAAAGATCATCAATGAACATCACAGTAAACGGGCAGATACTAGAACAAGTAACAAGTTTCTCCTATCTTGGACATGTAATAACAGATGGTGGCAGGAGTGAAATAGAAATCAAAAAGAGAATAGGAATGGCCAAAAATGCTTTCAACAGCATGAAATCAGTATTAACATCTAGAGCAGTGGTTCTCAACCTTTTTTGTCTCGTGCCCCCCTTCACCATATTTTCAGAACGTCATTCCCCCCTCTTCCTACCAAAAATTTGGCCCTGCCCACCTTCACCATATTTTCCAGAACGTCATTCCCCCCTTTCATATTTCCTACCTAAAAATCCCCCCCCCTACACAGTATACGTAAAAATAGAAGGGTAATATGTTAAAACAGGTCTAAACATCCCATATAAAACGTGATTGTGGTCTACTTACTTTATAAAAATTAATTTTAGAAGGATGAGACGTGCATAACTGTAAAGTATGAAGGGAAAAAGCAATATCAAGTAATCGTTCTTGAAATGAATCTTCCAGTCCTCCCCCCCCCCCTCCCCCCCCCCCCAAAGAGCATAAAAAAGTTTTTGAACATTCACCGGGGGGGGGGGGGATTTCCCACCGGTTGAGAACACTGATCTAGAGAGATTAATAACGCATTAAAAATGGTAATTGTCAAATACTACGTGTATTCAACGCTACTGTATGGCGCGGAAGCCTGGGACATTGAACAAGCAACTAGAAAGTCGCATAGAAGCACTGGAGATGTGGATATACAGGCGAATATGTCGTATTTCATGGAAACAAAAACAATCAAATGCAGAGGTCCTAGATAAACTGGGAATGAAGAGAGAGAGAGGAGAGAGAGAGAGAGAGAGAGAGAGAGAGAGAGAGAGAGAGAGAGAGAGAGAGAGAGAGAGAGAGAGAGAGAGTTGAGGAAAGAAATAAAGAGGAGGCAACTGGAATATTTCGGCCACATTAAAATACACGATACGATTATAAAAACTGTACTGGAGGGCAAGGTTGAGGGCAAGCGAGCAAGAGGCAGACAACGATACAAGTGGGAAAATAACATCAAGAGATGGACGAACATCGGCCTAACAGAATGTACAGTCAGGGCGGGAGACAGGCAGTATTCGAGATCAATTGCAGCAAACTTTCATTCAGTATTTCATCAGACGGCACCTGATTGATTGATTGATTTGTTTTACCCCTTTACAGATTAAAAAAACAAACAAACCCACACGTCGTAATAGAACGCTGCTCCTCTTTGGTGCATGTAAACAGTGGGGCGACCATCTTTAAACTGTCCTTATGACGTCACATTGTTCGTCTGCACCGTATTGTCACGTGATTAACACTCTAGACATCCTTAACAACAATACTGACAGGTTACAAGAAAATTGCATGGTTATTGTAATTCCTATCACACTTTTACCATTCTCATTTGAAGCCCCCTCGTACTTACGCTTCTAACAGACACAGCCAGCCATGAATCAGATCACTCCCTTTTATTAGCTAATATATTAAAGCTACTTCCAGTTAAGACATCCCAATTTTATCTTTCTACCCCTTCCTACCTCAACTAACCTCTCCGTCGTGTTTGCCGCAGAATATTTTTTATTCCCCCATTGGTAAACAGCAAAAGCCACACGGCCGTCTGCCCCCTAATACTTTGCGGGGCCCGATCCCAAACCTCGAGGACTTGTCCTGGTTGGCACCGAGTCAAGGCAGGCAGCTTGGCACAAGGCTGGCAACTCGGGGTTAATATCACAAATGGGACGGCCATGAATAAATGATAACCGACAGAACTGCGTCCTTTTGCTGGAGGGCGGATCGATTCTGCCATGTCCTGCTCCGATCTGGGTTCTTATGCATACGGGTATATGGTGCGGCGGTAGCGTGGTGGCTAGAACGCTTTCTTGTGTTCGAATCCAAGGATTTGAGCTAATACTGAACGTGGGTGTGACTACTACTGAGCTACAACTGAGAGTGGATGAGACAACTGCTGAGCTAATACTGAAAGTAGATGTGACAACTACTGAGCTAATACTGAAAGTAGATGTGACAACTGCTGAGCTAATACTGAAAGTAGATGTGAGTACTACTGAGCTAATACTGAAAGTAGATGTGACAACTGCTGAGCTAATACTGAAAGTAGGCACAACTACTACTGAGCTAATACTGAAAGTAGATGTGAGTACTACTGAGCTAATACTGAAAGTAGATGTGACAACTGCTGAGCTAATACTGAAAGTAGGCACAACTACTACTGAGCTAATACTGAAAGTAGATGTGAGTACTACTGAGCTAATACTGAAAGTAGATGTGACAACTGCTGAGCTAATACTGAAAGTAGGCACAACTACTACTGAGCTAATACTGAAAGTAGATGTGACAACTAATGAGCTAATACTGAAAGTAGGTGTGACTACTACTGACCTAATACTGAAAGTAGGCACAACAACTACTGAGGTAATACTGAAAGTAGATCTGACTACTAAGGAGCCAATACTGAAAGTAGATAAGACTACTAATTAATGCTATGCTCTCCCGGGTGGACCCAGCTTAAAATGGCTGCTAGCCTTTAAAAGACAATATGGTCGACTTCACTGCCCCGAGTTTGATCCCACATGGCTCGGTCTCTTTCCACACGGCGGCACAAAGATCCATTTCCGTAGATCCAGCGACGACCCCCAGGAGTCCCCGAGAAAACTTGCACTCGTGAACCAAATATCGTAGCCTGGAATCGAACCCACAACCTTCGGAGTGCGAGGCAGGCTGCGCAACTACTTCGCCACGAAGACTGAAAGGAGGCTACCATCATATACCCATGCGCGTCAAAGCGCTGTACTAGGTCCTTCCCACAGACTTACGCACACAAATACACGCGCATATAAAATATACTAGAAACTGGGGGATTGTGAACTTCAGTGCTGCACAAACATTCTTAGAATATGGAGGACTAAGAAGGAGAACAATTTGAATAACGAAGACACAAACAATCGATTGCAGGATTTATTGCCTGACATATTTCGCTGCATCTCGTCAGGTACAAACTGCAGAAATCACACAACATAAACTAATTGGATACATCCTTCAAGCTGAAATATACAGCACATTTATTCACACAGTAATTTCAATTGTCTATCACTGTAATTTTAGACTGACTATCATATAATGTCTGTTTGCACAACATTCTCCTTCTTCTTCTTCAGCGTTCCGAGCCATTGAGGTTCTTTGCTGCAGATACAATCCGTCTCCATTCGTCTCTCTGGTTGACCTTCTCTTGCCAGTCGTTGATTCCAAGTGCTTGTAGGTCTGTATATATATTATCTCTCCACCGTCTTCTTGGTCTACCTCGGGGTCTACGGTCATTTATTTCCTGAGTGTAAGCGAGTTTTGTTTCCCTATTATCTTCCATTCTTTCTATATGCCCCAGCCATTGTAGTCTATTAGCCTTCATGATACCAGTGATTAGCGGGGACCTTAAAACAGATCATAAATGTCTTTGTTACTTCTTCTTTTCCGCTCTCCACTTTGTGTATCCCTAATGGATCCAAAGATGCGTCCTTAAAACTGTGTTCTCAAAGGTTTGTAACAGGCTTCGTCTCCTTTAGTTGTACTCCAGGTTTCAGAGCCATACAGCACAACTGGTCTGATCAGTGTTTTGTATATTGTGATTTTGGTGTTACGAAGATAGCGCCATTTGATTTTAGTAGATGTCGTAGTGCATAGTTTATCTATTTCCAGAATTGATTCTAGTTTGTATTTCTTCCCTTATGGTGTTGGAGCACTTAAAGATTGTACCCAGGTATTTGTATGTTTCCGTTCTTTTAATGGTCATATTATCTATTTGTATGTGGCCAGAGTTTTTAGCCATTCCTTCTCTTGAAATTACCATATATTCTGTCTTATCTTGGTTGATAACCAATCTATCAATAATCTGTTGGGCTTTTCCCTTTAAGTGAGTCAATATTTCCAATGTCTTTTGTTCATTTTCCCCTATAATATCTATATCACCTGCATAACCAAGCAGCTTGGATGTTCCTCCAATATCACATTCCTCCTTTACCCTCCTTACGACTTTCTCTAGAGCCAGATTGAAGAGTAGCGGCGATAGTAAATCACCTTGTTTCAAGCCAGATGTTATTTGGAAAGGGTCTGATTTCCTGCCTTTATATGTTACTATATTATAAGTATCTTCCATTGGCTTCTGTAGATTAATGGCGAATGTTTCTGCCACCTTTAGCATGCGACCATTTTGTTTGTTAAAAGAAGCATAATACCAACATTCTACAAGGTTTATGTTTGGTTTCTCGCTTTGAACTCAAGCGTAGTACGCGTTGGACTGATCATTGCTTATGGGCTAGCTTTCCCTATTACCAGAGCTTTCCCTTTTACCAGAGCGTGCCCTGTTATCAGAGCTGTCCCTATTACCAGAGATTTCCCAATTACCAGAGCTTTCCCTTTTACCAGAGCTTTCCCTGTTGCCAGAGCTTTTCCAATCACTAGATCTTTCTCTATTACCAGAGCTTTCCCAATTACCAGAGCTTTCGGTAATACTAGAACTTTCCCTTTTACCAGTGTCCCTTGCTATCAGGCTAACCCATTTCAACTTCTGAGTTACTTGTAATGTATGTACGTCCCCAAGTCAAGGACCAGAAGTCAACGTTTTAGTCAAACTGACCGGTGTAAGGGTTGAGTCCGTTATCTCGGCCTCAGCACACCGGATGTTTAAGAGCAAACGCTTTTATCCATTCGGCCACGCTGGTTTCCTGTTAGCTGCATAGCCTTTACATGACATAGCAGTCAACCCCCAGCTTACTTTGGCTGTTCGTGATTCCTGGGCAAATTTACGTTCAATAGTTTTACCATTACTTACTGAACGACCGGCACCCACACAATTTCACAAGAAACCAACGTTAGGGGGTCTGCTGCTAAATCGCCCACAGCTGTGTTTTCGAATGCGGTATGCGGGATTACGAACTGCGTCCGTAGCGCCTACGCCACTGAGTCGGCTGTAGGAGATCTCCTGTACAAGATTTGAAAATCAAGGAGTCCCCAGCACGGCTTCCATAACTGTTCTCCCCAAGCCAGTTTGACGTTTAGTATGCCAAAGTATTTTAGTTTGTGAGTTAAGATGTTGTTTATGGGCCAGATTTATTTACCAGATCTGAACATGGAAGAAATCTGGCTCATAAAGTGTCGTGACTGCTCTCGGAGACTGAAATACTTCGGCCATGTCAAACGTTACAGCGGGTGGGGAGAACAGGGATGGAGGGTGTGGTTTCTGGGAGAAGAGGATGGGGTCGATCAGCACGGAGATGGACACAGGACGTTGGAAACACATTGGATATGAGGGAGGCATGAGGCGGGAGAACTGGCGAGGGAAGGAGAACTGGCGAGGGAAGGAGAAATGGCGAGGAAAGGGGAACTGGCGAGGGAAGGAGAACTGGCGAGGGAAGGACAAATGGCGAGGGAAGGAGAACTGGCGAGGAAAGAGGGGGGACTGGCAAGAGAAGGAGAAATGGCGAGGGAAGGGGACTGGGGGAGGAGGGACTGGCAAGGGAAGCGACAATGGCGAAGAAGAAGAACTAGCGAGGGAAGGGGAAATGGCGCGGGAAGGAGAACTGGCGAGGGAAGGAGAACCGGGGGAGGGGGGACTGGGAAGGGATAGGATAGGAAGTGACGAGAGAAGGAGAACTAGCGAGGGAAGGGGAACTGGCGAGGGAAGGGAAACTTTGGGAGGGGGGACTAGCGAGAGAAGGAGAACTGGCGACGGAAGAGAAAGGGGCGAAGGGGGGAGGGGGGTGACTGGCGAGGGAAGGAGAAATGGCGAGGGAAGGGAACTTGGGGGGGGGGGGGAACTGCTATGGAAGGCGAAATGGCAAGGAATGAAGAACTAGTGAGGGAAGGAGAACTGGGGGAGGTGGGAACTGGCAAGGGAAGGAGAAATGGCGAGGGAGGGAGAACTAGGGGAGAGGGGACTGGCAAGGGAAGGAGAAATGGCGAGGGAAGGAGATCTGGCGAGGGAAGGTGAACTGGCGAGGGAAGGGAAATTGGGAGGGAGGATGACGAGGAAAGGGGAACTGGCGAGGGATGGAGAACTGGCGAGGGAAGGAGAAATGGTGAGAGAAGGGAAACTGGCGAGGTACGGGGAACTAGCGAGGGAAGGAGAAATGGGGGAGGGGTACTGAGGGGGGGGGGGGGTACTGGCGAGGGAAGGAAAACTGGCAAGGGAAGGAGAACTGGCAAGGGAAGGAGAACTGGCGAGGGAACTGGAACTGGAGGTGGAGGGAATGGCGAGTGAAGGGGAACTGGCGAAGTAATGGAAACTGGCGAGGTACGGGGAACTGGCGAGGTAAGGAGATGAGGGAAGCAGAACTGGGGACTTAAAAGTCGGAGTAGGTTCGGATGATGGTGAGAGCACAGGTTATATAGAAAGGTAACCCACACCCAATCATCCATAGCACTCACTAGTACTGGCAACTAGTTGAAGTAGTAGCACGTAATGGACTTCTTTTTTTTTTTTAGCATATCCTTTACAGGACTTAGCGGTCAACACCAGCATCTTTCAGCTGTATGTTGATCTCTTGGCAAGATTACGCTCAGTAGTTTGCCATTGCTTTCTGAGCGGCCGGCTCAGTATCCCGCAAGTCACGAGCGGGGGTTGAACCGCCTCAGCTCTCGCTCCGCTACGAGACTCTGCGTGATAAACGGGATTACAGAGAGAAAGTGTTGTAACCCCACAGCCAGAGAGACCGGCGCGTAATGGACTACTATTGAGTAAAAAAATAAATAATACTCTACTGATCAAATCCCTCCATGCGACTGTCTCAATTTATCAAGTATCATTTCTCTCACTCCGCTCGTGCCTCTTCTCTCACTGATGTTTCCAGTTGTCACGGTGGTCGTCAGTGCCTCGCATCTCATGGCATGCCCAAAGAATGCGGTTTGTCTCTTTCCTTTAGTTGTATACTCAGTTCTACTTTCATTAACCTCTTCTGGGTAATCGTTTTCAGTTGCTCTTTCAATCCAAGGTATTCTCAACATTCGTCTCAGGAGCTCCATCTCCTCTGCTTTAAAACTCCTGCAAATTTGTTGATGTACGTTCAATGATTCGCTGTCATACAGCAAAACGGGTTATATATAGCATTTTAGTGCTCCTCTTTTTTACATTCAATGATATGCACACGATTCTTTTAGTTGTCTGAAATGCATCTTCTACTTGTCCTATTCTGCTCGATTGTGGCGTGGGACAGATATACCTACAAAGATTAGGTTTTTAAGAGTATGCATTTTCCCCATTACAATATACGCCTGTGAGACCTGGACACTTACTAAACAAACTGAACAGCGCATAATTGCCTTTGAATATAAATGCTATAGACGGGTTCTAAAAATGTCTTGGATCCAGAAAAGAACAAATACATCCATTCGATAAGAGCGGAATATTGAAGAAGGTTGGCTACTAAAGATGATAAAACAAAGACAATTGAAATATTTTGGTTACTTGAAACCTCATGAAAGTTTGGAGAGAACAATAATGGAGGGGTGTATACTTGCTTTCTGTTAGTGGCGATGTTGGGCGGAGGAGTGCAATTTGGAGTGTACAAGCCTTACCCTAGTGCGAGGAAATGCAACCTAAAGACTTAATATCATGGCAGGGCAGGACAGGCCTTGGTCGGCAACTGGTCTGGGATGGAAGCTCCTATAGGCGGAAAGTTAGAGCATTGCATTGCTAATCCGGCAGCTTTTGCAATTTGTCTTGTTCCAGATGTCTTGGTGTTACCTTTCCTCTGTAGTAAACTAGACAGGCCGAGAGAGGGATCATGCTGCATGCGCAACACATGGTTTTTAAATTCAGCGCAGCCTTTAAATGTAGAGATATAACTCCATTTTATAAACTATCGTCTGTCTAGACGGCAAGGTGATGGTCATATGCTTGGGAAGAGAGGAAGAGAAAGGCCAAAGAAAAGATAGGTGCAGGATGTGGCAGATGATCTCCAGATGGTGTATCAGACGCGGGACATCTTGCTTACGACCGAGACGTTTTCCGGAAGGTTGTTATGGGAGCGAGGTTCTGCAAAGGACATGCTTCTGAATGAATGAATTAATGAATGAGTTCTGCTCTTAATCTCTGTGATGCATCGTCTCTCTGATGTTATAATTTCCGGTAGATATTTCAATTTATCATCTTGATTAAACAATGTTCCCGTCTGTTGCTTTATCAAATGTTGGTATTATTTTACTTGTACAGTTGAAAAGCTCTTCGCGATCCAGTGCAAAGTGCAGCAAAACGAAACAAAGGACCGACAGCTGGTGAGACCGATGCAGCAGGGAATGAGCTGAGAGTCTGGATGACACTCGACGCGAAAAGAAAGATACATGTAGATGATGAGTGAGGTTGGCACTGGCACCATAAGCATGGCAACTCTTCCTTGGCGACTGAAGTAAGGGACTGAGCACGTGCGCAAATGTCCGGAGTGGAGTGATGTTCATTCTTGATTTCATATTTGTAAAGTCTAGGGTTTCTATATACCACCCTGGAGCTGTCAATACCCCAACCTTTGTTTGCTTCTCTGTCCACAAACTTCCATCTCCCTTCTAGAAAACACATCATGACTATGTCACGACTATTGTGAGAATTGAATGGATATTTTGCCCTGGTCATGCGGAGATGCGGGGGGGGGGGGGGGGAATGAACAGGCGGATAGACTGACAGGGAAAGCACCTCTTGGTGGTAGATGATCTATGGACAAGGGAGATGTGGTAGAACCCATGTGGGATCAGCTGGAGAGGGGTGGGGACCAGGTGGAGATGTGGGGGAATAGATTGAGAACCCGTATGTGGAAAGAATGATATTGCTGGGGATCGGCAGGGGTTCTGGAAGAATCTCAAAACTGAGATGGAAGACCAGGAGAACTTTCAATCAGATAGCGATGGGAAATTTTAGTAGTTTAACTCTTCGCTGGCTGTTGAACGAGATGACAGGGCGCGTATGGGAATGTCCTGAGTGCAGTGATGTCGGTTTTTATCTCAACTCAACTCGGCATCATGACTTCTTATAATTCCCCCATCATTACATTGTTCACTGTCCATAATTGGCATTCAGAGAGCAGAATAGAAGAAAAACTATTGCTGCTATAACACAAGACAGTTCCCCCTCCCCCTTCCTCTGTAGTGTAGCCACCTTACAGTGGCAGAGGAGTTTCCGTCTTCCAATAACTCCAAGAGCTATGCCGACGACGGGAGCGCAGCTACTGACGGACCCCCCCCCCCCCATGTTAGTCAGGTCAAGGGATAGCGACAGACGAAGAGAGACAGAATCCTGCTGTCTTGTAGGTAGACTGGGGACAGCCAAAGGCTAGGGATCCGATGAAGAAAAACACAAACCTGCTGCCTTGTATGTAGATTGGGGACAGTCAAAGGGTCAAAGGCTAGGGACCAGTTGAAGAGAAACACAAACCTGCTGTCATGTTGGTAGACTGGGGAGATTCACGACCTAAGGACCAGATGAAGAGAAACACAAACCTGCTACATTGTTCGTAGACTGGGGACATTCATAGCCTAGGGACCAGTTGAAGAGAAACACAAACCTGCTACCTTGTTCGTAGACTAGGGACATTCGCAGCCTAGGGACCAGATTAAGAGAAACACAAACCTGCTACCCTGTACGTAGACTGGGGACATTTACAGGCTAGGGACCAGATTAAGAGAAACACAAACCTGCTGCTTTGTTCGTAGACTGGGAACATTTACAGCCTAGAGGCCAGATTAAGAGAAACACAAACCTACTACCCTGTACGTAGACTGGGGACATTTACAGGCTAGGGACCAGATTAAGAGAAACACAAACCTGCTACCCTTTGTTGGTAGACGGACATTTACAGGCTAGGGACCAGATTAAGAGAAACACAAACCTGCTGCCTTGTTGGTAGACTGGGACATTACACAGGCTAGGGACCAGATTAGAGAAACACAAAACCTGCTGCCTTGTTGGGTAGACTGGGGACATTTACAAGCTAGGGACCAGATTAAGAGAGACACAAACCTGCTGCCTTGTTGGTAGACTGGGGACATTTACAGGCTAGGGACCAGATTAAGAGAAACCAAACCTGCTGTCTTGTAAGAACACTGGAGATAATCAAAGACAAGGGAAAGCGAACTCGAACAAATGCCACAGGTTTGTCGAAACAATGCAACTCAATTCACTTTTGATGAATGTCACACACACAATAGCTGTTGCTATAAATAAGTTTGACGTGCACTTTACACCTACCAGGTCACAGATTTTTATAAAAGTGACAAGATAATTTCTTTCTCTGAGTCTTTTGAGGTCGCAATTCTGGTCTAGCTTTAAGGCTAATTTGTGGGATCGATAACGCTAACCATCAAACTCATGATCTCTGCTCGAGACTGATCACTAAACGACAATACCCACACAAATAATGCAATAAATCGATACAATAAAGACATACGAAACGGTGAAGAAATCTGAACAATTATGAGTACTCACCCACATCTATCGCCTGATCCGGGAACTGTCCCAGATTCTGGTGCAGCAAAAGACGTAGCCCCGGGAACATATTTTTCTTCTTGTTTTTGGTTTCCTCTCAGACATTCTAGCGCCCACTCGCGCCCAACTGGACGTCTGCCGTAGTCCAGGCCAACTCTGCGCGAGCAGACCTGGGTTACAACACACTCACGAGTGCTCCGAAGAGTGGGGTGCATCAAAGGGAATGGTTGGTTCAAGTTTGGGCTGTCCCCGACCCCTTATCAATGGATCGCGACAGTTTAAGAACACGAATACGGAACAATAGAGGTTTTACAGTAGGGCAGTTTTGGCGCCAAAGAGTGACTATAATGGACTATGGGGAATTAGCGACTTGCTGGTAGTGTGAGTGGTTGTGTCTGTGTGAGTGGTTGTGTCCGTGTGATGGTTGTGTCCGTGTGAGTGTAGAAGTGAATGTGTGATTTGGAGTGAATTTGGATATGTGCGTGCGCGTGGTGTACGTAACTGCGTGTTCGACAGACATTTATAAAACAATTGAAGGTTGGGGGGGGGGGGGGGGGGGACAAATAGACATTGTTTATTCTTCTCTCATCTTTTATTCCCTACTGGGACACACTCTGCCAATGAATTCTGGCCAGGCCACACTTTCCATAGCTATCTCCAAAAGCTCCACCCACGTCCTCCCAATACTATTAATTTCTCTCTACGCTTCTCTTCTCCATGTGTTTAACGCCCTTTCTCTGCCTCTCTTCTCCATGTGTTTAACGCTCTTTCTCTGCCTCTCTTCTACGTGTGTTTAACGCCCTTTCTCTGCCTCTCTTCTACGTGTGTTTAACGCCCTTTCTCTGCCTCTCTTTACGTGTGTTTAACGCCCTTTCTCTGCCTCTCTTCTCCATGTGTTTAACGCTCTTTCTCTGCCTCTCTTCTACGTGTGTTTAACGCCCTTTCTCTGCCTCTCTTCTCCATGTGTTTAACGCTCTTTCTCTGCCTCTCTTCTACGTGTGTTTAACGCCCTTTCTCTGCCTCTCTTCTACGTGTGTTTAACGCTCTTTCTCTATTTCTTTTTCCTCCTGGATTCCAAAGACCTTTCTAGTTATCTAGGGTGTGTGTAAAGTCTCACTAGACTTTGTATGTAGAACAAATCTGAAAAATTATTTCTTCGTTGATAACACCATTCTGTTTGAGGTGCAAAGAATTACTCCAGCACATGGCACCCTTTCGCTGCATATTGCTCCACGATGGACTGTGCAGCAAATTTTTTGATGACATCATGTACTTCATATTTCAAATTTATTCTACATACAAAGTTTAGTGAGACTTTACAAAAACCCCGTACGCATTCATCGTCAATATAATGTAGGAGTTCCTTCCACAGCGTCCCTGACATCATAACCCGCCGGTAAGACTCTACGCTCAGGGCTAGTTCTCCTGTCGCACGCATTTTCCCCGCACAAGGTATCTTTCTTACCCTGTGACCCCTTCGTCGTGCTGATCGACCGCTGGCTTTTCTTCCGGTAAACCAGCCTTCCATTTCTGTCCTTCCTAAACAGCCGATGGGCTGGCAGGGATTCACCTCTTGGTGGTAGATTGCCTATTGACAAAGGAGAGGTGGTCGTGCGCCTTTGGAACCAGGCGGAGAAACCGGGGGTGGGGGGGGGGGTGGGGTGGGGGGGGTGGGGGGGGGGAGGTGCAGATTGAGAATCCGTATGTGGAAGAGAATGAGATCGTGGGGGATCGACAGGGGTTCCCGAAGAATCTCAAAACTGAGAGGGAAAACCAGGAGAACTTTCACACAGATAGCGATGGGAACGATTAGTAGTATGATTCTTCGCAGGCTGTTGAACGAGGGGACGGAGCGCGTATGGGAATGTCCTGAGTGCAGTGATGACGATTTTTAGTTCAACTCAACTCAGCTCTTCCTAAACCACTGTGACATGTAACATTGCCATCGTGTGTTAGTTCCAACGCATGAGTCTGTTAGTGAGACGGGCTTCTTCGTTCTTCACACCCTGTAGATGGTCAGTATTTGTCTGATTCTTGATCTGCACTTTGCTCTTTAACTATGTCAAGCGGAACATTGTTTTTTTCCGTGTTCGTTGGCTTCCTATAAACCCAAGTGTAGTTCCCGCATGTTACTACTTCTAGTGCAATGGACTTATCTTTGGGTGTGGATTAGCTTTGTTAAGAGTATCCCTCGCCATCAGGTGAACCCACTGCGACTTCTGAGGTACTTGTAATTTACGTCCCCAAGTCAAGGACGAGGAGTCAACAGTTTAGTCCAACTGACGGATGTGGGGGTTGAACCCGCTACCTCGGTATTAGGAAACCGGATATTTAAGAGCATGAGTTCTTATCCATTCGGTCATGCTGACTCCACGTGAGAACTGAGCCGCGCTGTCCCATTTTCCTGGAGCTAGTCAGTGTGCTCACCCGTGAGGAGATAACTGACGGGAGCAGTTCGACGGTGCCAGATGAGAGCGCAATACATATGGATATCGTTTGACTCTTGGGATAAGCACCTTGCAATATAAACACAAATCACAGCTGAGAAATGAATGAAACTTATAAGAAAATGACTAAGAAAAGTAATAAATACATAAAACTACCCTACACAAGTTTGACGTTTCGATTATAATAACCTTTAGTTAAAACAACACAAGCATGACTGCTAATAAAATTATTATAAACACACAATGTATCAGCAGGTAAACACAAACGAATAAAATAAAACTGTTTTGAAATAGTTCCGTTGAATGGACACATCCCATTGTGGTAATTGTGTAATTTTCCATTTTCAGTATGGTTTAACTGTCGGAATAACAGGGTTTTATAATCTTGACATATACTCCATCGACTTCTTTATGATCAAGGGCATTGAAATGATTGGAAACCGGTTCTCTACTTTTTTGTCTTACTCCTCTGCCGATCAATAGCTGTGAATTTATATTTCATAATATTTCAATTGCCTCGAAGGCTTTCTAGCCATTGAAAATTCTGACATTAAGAACACAAATAATGTGCAATACACCAACCAACATTGCACCCGATGGGTTGTAATATAAACATATATTTCTATACAGTCAGTTCTGACAATGTATGGTGCACCGTTTCATCAAGTATTCATGTAACAAGATAATAAATGCAAACTCGATACAGGTCAATATGCGGTAAGCGGTTACATCACTAGAGCATGTGTCGCTCGGCAACAATAAAACACACATTTGTAATATGTCGCTGTCTGTTATCATCACCACCACCATGTGCCATCTCCACACTGATGGTTGGTGGTAATAATATGTATCAGTTTAAGCCTTAAGCTTTTCTTGTACATTTCTCTGAGCTGTATACTGTTATTCAATAATTATTTTTCAACAACGGCGGGAAATGTCCTGTCCGCGGGACGTGCAAGGCCCGCGAAATCATTTGGTCCGGCCCTGCCAAGGCAACCGCAGGCGGGACTCGAAATTAAATAAATCTCGAATCTTTATAAACAGTCATCCACACATCTAGCAGCAACATTATAAATACCGTTAACATCACACGCCACACCAAAGAAAAGCAGTTCCAGCCATCACATTAGTTAGCTAGTTGCATAACATTTTCAGGACGTAGCAGTGTACTCCAGAATTTGTGGCTGTTTGTGATTACTGGGCAAGTTTACATTCAGTAGTTTCCTATTGCCTTCTGAACAACCGGCACTCATACCATTGTAAGGAAAACAACGCAAGTTGGTCTGCTACCAAATCGCCTGCAGCTGTGTTTCGCACATGGTATGCTTGATTAAAAATTTCAATCGTGACTCTTTCGGTCACATTAGTTAGTTAGTTAGTCTTTCCTCTTGAGCCTAAGTCGGCGCATAGGGCAGAAGTCCTGACTCCCCATGTCTGGCGGTTCGCTGCTACCTGTTGTAGATCCTGGATGTTCACTTGGCCGATGAATGAGCCTTCTCTGATGATGGTTCTACGCTGAGTCACATTAGGGATGAGTTAATTAAATGTTTGACCAAATATAGC
Source organism: Cepaea nemoralis (assembly GCA_014155875.1). Classification (NCBI taxonomy): domain Eukaryota; kingdom Metazoa; phylum Mollusca; class Gastropoda; order Stylommatophora; family Helicidae; genus Cepaea; species Cepaea nemoralis. Next base: position 496,405 of record JACEFZ010010473.1, on the reverse strand, counting down.
AGGCCAATTTTGAACTGATACAGTGCCAGGCATAAAGTAAGTTTAGACCAAATGTGATGCACAATCACATGAACAAGTATCATAATGTAAATTTCCATTCAATGAACATTGAAACTGTGGAAGATACCACGAAACAAAACAAATTACACGATGACCTTACTGTGGTGATATATCGTCCTTCTGTCTAAATGACAGGTCGCATTTGGTGATATATTATCCTTCGGCACTATAATAGTTAAATTGATAATTGTGTAAGGCCCACGAATGGTGTTATACGGGGTGTATTTTTAATGACTGTGCAGTGTTTGAAAATATTGCCGGTCCAAGTTTTGTATTTACCTGTTACGTTGCACGAGTTTTACAGAGGGTGAATTCAAAACCTGGACCGGCAGTATTTTCAAATACTGCACAGTCATTAAACATACGCCTTGTAACTATCTAAATGGCCCTTGACAGAAAAAAAACCACAGTTTCCAGCTCTATTTAGTTGGTTAGTTAGTCGACAGATCGTCCTCATTGCACATTGAAACATTCGGTCCATAAGTGCTCGGACACCCCCCCCCCCCCCCCCCTCAGTAAATCCCGCAGCGTGTAGCGGCTCACGACACCAGTTCTATCTCGGTCTCTTTCAGCAGAGCGACCTCCGAAAGCGTGGCACAGAGCACGATCTCTGTAGCTCCAGTAACGACTGCAAGGAGTCTCCTAGAATATTGCACTTGTGAACCGAATGTCATAACCCGGAATCGAATCCTACAACCTTCGGAGAGCTAGACAGGTGGCGCAACAGATTCGTCACATGTTTTAAAAGATTGATCAGTGTTATCAAAAACAGAAAACAAAGGCACAAACTCGCCTACTGTGTGGCCTGTTGTTCTAGTTGTTCGCTAAGAGAGGGACAGACTGGCAACGCAATCCTCCGAAGTTTCAGGTCAGCAAAAATTATGAGGGATCTGACACTTCACACTCTCATAACCAGTGGCGGGTGGGTCTAAAAATACTGGCGGTCACGTCATACACTGAGTGAGAGACTAGACATCTTGTGCCTACCTCTAAGTCGAATAACCTGACAGTGTAGCCTTCCATACACTGAGTGAGAGACTAGACATCTTGTGCCCACCTCTAGGGCGAATAACCTGACAATGTAGCCTTCCATACACTGAGTGAGAGACTAGACATCTTGTGCCTACCTCTAGGGTGAATAACCTGATTGTGTAGTCTTCCATACACTGAGTGAGAGACTAGACATCTTGTGCCTACCTCTAGGCTGAATAACCTGACTGTGTAGCCTTCCATACACTGAGTGAGAGACTAGACATCTTGTGCCTACCTCTAGGGTGAATAACCTGATTGTGTAGCCTTCCATACACTGAGTGAGAGACTAGACATCTTGTGCCTACCTCTAGGGTGAATAACCTGATTGTGTAGCCTTCCATACACTGAGTGAGAGACTAGACATCTTGTGCCTACCTCTAGGGTGAATAACCTGATTGTGTAGCCTTCCATACACTGAGTGAGAGACTAGACATCTTGTGCCTACCTCTAGGGTGAATAACCTGATTGTGTAGCCTTCCATACACTGAGTGAGAGACTAGACATCGTGCACCTATGTCTAGGGAGAATAACCTGACAGTGTACCCTTCCTGACTCAGACTTGGGACCATGTCACTATACTTCTCCGTCTTGTACATGTGTTGTCCTCGATCCCTGACTCCAGAATTCAAAGGCCTTTTCATAATCCACAAATCCAATATAAAGTAGCGAATGTAGTTCAGTACTTTACTTAATTATTATGCGCAATAGGATTATCTGGTCCGTGCAGGATCTGTTCCTACACGTTATTCCCTTAACTGTTTGTCAATAGCATCTCTGAATCCCCTAAGAATGATCCTGCTTAATATTTTCCCAGGCTATATACACAAGGGACACTCCTGGGCAAGGTGGAGTACCCGTTTAGCCCCCCCCCCCCCAATCAGCGTTACGTGAAGCCATGGAAGCAGGTGGTGGATGGAATGTGAGAGCAGCCGACAGATTGTTGTTGGTTATGGTCTGCACTCTGCGGCGATAGGCAGATAATCTCATCAGTAGAGACAATGGCTATGGCCACCGACTAGTACAATCACTGCCCAGAAGGAAAGTAATGGCACACTACATTCTGCAAAACTTGCCAAGAAACAATAACAACAATGAAAGAAAACATAATAAGAAAGAGATCTGGTGGCGAGACCCCTAGGCCAGGCAGATCAGATAACTCTGGGGAAGAGTGTGACACAGGGGCCAGTACTAGTAATCGTGATGACGGAATTAATCCCGACTGTGTTACCAAGGAAATCCCCTGTGTCATACTGATGATCTCCATATGGGTTTATCAGACGCGGGACATCTTGCTTATGACCGAGAAGTTTTCTGGAAGGTTGTTATGGGAGCGAGGTTATGCAAAGGACATGCTACTGAATGAATGAATATCCACCAGATATCCTCCTCTCCAGTCTGCTGGTATTTCTTCGGTCTCCCAGAATATATCTCAAACACGTGTGCAGAAGCAGGAGGTCTAAAAACACATGGAAAAGAGAATCATAAACAGAGATCAACAAAATTGGGAGGACATGGAGGAAGCTGTAGAAGAAAACAAAAGATAAGACGGCTGGGCGTGGTTGTGTTGAGGGACTATCACCCAATGGAGGATAAAGAGCAGAAGAAGAAGAAGAAGAAGAAGAAGAAGAAGAAGAAGAAGAAGAAGAAGAAGAAGAAGAGAAGAAGAAGAAGAAGAAGAAGAAGAAGAAAAAGAAGAAGAAGAAGAAGAAGAAGAAGAAGAAGAAGAAGAAGAAGAAGAAGAAGAAGAAGAAGAAGAAGAAGGGGAGGAGGAGGAGGAGAAGAAGAAGAAGAAGAAGAAGAAGAAGAAGAAGAAGAAGAAGAAGAAGAAGAAGAAGAAGAAAAAGAAGAAGAAGAAGAAGAAGAAGAAGAAGAAGAAGACTCATTTTGGTATTCTGTTGGTAGCGGTTAAGAAGGGGTCGACGTGGGATCAACTACCTCATCCCTAGAAAACAGCTGCAAAATCCACCCAACCACGAACCAGTTTCAAAGATCTTGGAGTGAGGTAGCTGGGGAGCTATGCTCCACTGAGAGATGTCAGGGCATGCGGGTGTACAAGGAAATGAGCAGGCTGACAGGTTTGCAGGTAGAGCTACGGTGGAGGGCGGACGATCCATTGACCAGGCTGACATTCTGAATGCTCTACGAGATGTAAATCGCTTGCGAGAACCAAGTGATGACTACGAATCTACAGCCATGGTCAGACTGCGAGAACAGCAAGTTAAAAGAGGTGTGGCGAAACAAGAGCACTACGCAGGAAGACAAAGAAGTGTAATAAACCAACATAGAACTGGTGTCGTGAGCCGCTACACGCTGCGGGATTTACTGACCAGGGGATCCGAACACTTATGGACTGAATGGTTCGATGTGCAATGAGGATGATCTGCCGACTAACTAGCTAAGAGATGACAAGAAGGAAATATGACGTCACCGGGAGGTAGGCACGTAGCTGAATTAGAAAATCGATGAGGAAGATAACAGATTCGAAACTCCGCATCGCCATGGGCTGCTTAAAGAAGCAAGATGGCTCTATCAGAACAGAAACAAATTGCTGCTGAAGGAGGAACATCGACTGGGCTAACTTCGTGCGGGTGTGTTTGGTGGCGAGAAAGACAGACAGGAAATAAATGAATAAAAAAAAGTCATTAAAACAAAAATGGGAACCTGTCCCTCCCCGTGTCCTATTTCCCCAAAGAATAATATCATAACCCACTCCCCCGCAAGCGCAGCTCTCCCGCCTACCGACCGCGCGGATGTGGTTGCTGAAATTGTTCTCTGCAGTCGTTCCCGGTTCCAAATTTCGGTGCTTGCCTAACCCCCTGTGTACGCGATCGCCATGGCAACGGCTGTGCAATTGAATACGCATCCATCGATTGTTGATTGGTGGCGTTGGAATGGTGTTGGCCGGAGAAGAGGAGGAGTAGAATAAGGAGGAGGAAGATGAGGAGGAGGTGGAGGAGGCAGAGAAGGGGGCCGTTTTATTAAACTGTCCTTTTTGCTGTAAACATGGTAATATTTCATTTTACACAAAACCAAACGACTCACTTTTATATCATCATTATATTTGAGGTACTCCCTTGGAAAGTGGAGAATTCGGTTGTAGGGTAGTTGAGGACAATGAAATGGCGAGGTATTTCATGTAATTCTGATGAAATTTGCAAGCGCGCCAGGAAATATCGGGTGTATTCTCTGTTCTGTTATACACAAATATACACATTCTCTCTCTCTCTCTCTCTCTCTCTCTCTCTCTCTCTCTCTCTCTCTCTCTCTCTCTCTCTCTCTCTCTCTCTCTCTCTCTCCCCCCCCCCTATCTATCTATCTCTGTACCTTACTATATCTCTCTCTAACACACTTTCTTTATCTCTACCCCACTCTCTCTCTACTCCTCTTCTCTACCGCACTCTCTCTTTCTAGCCCTCTCTCTCTCTCTTACCATCTCTCTCACGACCCCACTATCTCTCTCTCTCTCTCTCTCTCTCTCTCTCTCTCTCTCTCTCTCACACACACATTCACTAATATATGTATAGTTTTCAATACACAACTGTATCCACACAGTCACACACACACACACACACACATACACATGCTATTTATAGCTTACAATACATATCTGCAACTGTATATTCACTCACACACACACTCACTGCTATAAATATAGCTTACAATACAAGATTGTAACCACATATTCTCTCACTCACACACACTGCTATATACATATATATCAAACAACACACAGCCGTAACCACACATTCACACACACTGTTATAAATATAATACACAGCTGTAATCACACATTCACTCACTCACACACACTGCTATAAATACAATACATAGCTGTAACCACACATTCACACACACACACACACACACTGCTATAAATACAATACACAGCCGTAACCACATATTCACTCTCACACATACTGCTATATACATATATATATATATATATATATATATATATATATATATATATATATATATATATATATATATATATATATATATATATATATATATATATCAAACAATACACAGCTGTAACCACACATTCACTCACACACACACACAAACACACGCTGCTATAAATACAATACACAGCTGTAACCACACATTTACTCATAATTCCTTATGCTCAAGACACCATCCCCCCCCCCCCCCCCCGCCCGCCATACACCGCAAGGTACTATACAGGCATTAATTGACAGAAATAACAGTGTTATTTGTTTTGTTTCGTAGCATCTTCCGCAATTTCAATGCTCCGTGACCGGAAATTTACATGATAATACTTAATCAGTTGATTGTGTTTGGTCCAATCCTACTGTTTGTTTGTCACCGAATCAGTGAATCAACATTGCTATATGGATCATGAACATAGAAAACGACTAAAACAATTACTAATAAACTGCAAACAATAATTAAATGATGTCTGGACAGAATAGCCGTACTAACATAGTATGGCAACATCACCAGATAGAACTGATAGAAGGAACTAAATTAACGGGTGTTTGTAAAGTCTCACTGCACTTTGTATGTAGAACAAATCTGAAAAATGAAGTGTATAATGTCATTTAAAAAATTGCTAATAATGCATTAAATTATTTACAATAGTCACCGGTCTAACACTGTTTTGGGGGAAGCTGAAAAGTGCCAGTGAAGTATTCATTATAACAGGTGTTGGAAATGTCCACCGCGGGCTTCAAGACTTGATTGTACACGTCTCTTCATAATGTCAAATATCTTAAACAGTATGGCAACATCACCAAATGTGGAACTGATAGAAGGAACTAAAACTCCAGTGAACTAAGAAGTGAAGAAAAGACGTTTGCGTGGTTTAAAAACAGGGTTAAACATGGTTTAAAACAGGGTTTAAAAACAGATTTTAAAAATAAGGTTTAAAAACAAGGTTTAAAAACTTGGTTTAAAAACTTGGTTTAAAACAGGGTTTAAAAACAAGGTTTAAAAACATGGTTTAAAAACATGTTTTAAAAACAGGGTATATAAACAGGGTTTAAAAGTCAAGAGGATTTATTTCATTGCATCGGTTTGATCCCAAATGGCTCTGCTTCTTTTCCGTAGATGGACCTGCCGAAAACGTTGCACAGAGCACGAACTCCGTAGCTCCAACGACGACCCCCAGGAGTCTCCGATAAAATGACACTCATGAATCGAATGATGTATCCCAGAATAAAACTAACAACCTTCAGAGAGGGAGACAGTCGTCGTAACCACTTCAAACGGAGACTCCCTGATGAACTCATTGACAAACACGAGAAAACATAAGGATAGTAAAACTAAACTATGTACTCTTTTGTCTCTGGGGAGGTAACGATTAGTTTCATCTTCGTGCCAGGGCATGCGGATGTACAAGGAAATGAGCAGACTGACAGGCTTGCAGGTAAGGCTACTGTGGAAGGCGGACCAGCCATGAACCAGGCTGATATACTGAAAGCTACAAAAACTTGCAAGAACCAAGTGATGACTGTGAATCTACAACCATGGTCAGACCGCGAGAACAGCACATTATAAGAGGTATGGCCAGACAAGAACATTGTGCAGGAAGACAAAGAAGATTAATAAACCAACACATAAGTGCTGATGGTAGCCGCTACACGGTGCTGGATTTGCTGAGAAGGGGATCCGAGCACTTATGGAGTGAATGGTTCGATGTGCAATGAGGATGATCTGTCGACTGACTGACTGACTGACTGATTGACTGACTGACTGACTGACTGACTGACTGACTGACTGGCTGGCTGGCTGACTGACTGACTGACTGACTGGCTGGCTGGCTGGCTGGCTAACTAACTAACTAACTAACTAACTTACTAACTAACTAACTAACTAACTAACTAACTAACTAACTAACTAACTAACTAACTAACTAACTAACTAACTACCTAAATAACTAACTAACTAACTAACTAACTAACTAACTAACTAACTAACTAACTAACTAGCTAGCTAACGCGCCTTTGTCTGGAATCCACAGAACGAAAGAAATAATGGAATGCCTAAACCCCACGAGGGAGAGAGTTAAAGACAGAGGTGAATAAACTGGGAGGACATGGAAGGAGCTGCAGGACATAGCAAAAGAAAGGATTGCTCGTCGCATGTTCGTTGAAGGCATATACCCCAATATGGGATAACGAGCAGAAAAAGAAGAAACATCTCCAGCCAGCGCTGAATGGTCTATACAAATATGCTGCAACCACCATATACCTATTACGCCCCAAGACGTATAAATGGGTCAACAAAACTGGAGCAGCAGTAGCCCAGTTGCTAGCCCGCTTACCTGCAGGCCAATTGGTTATATGTTCCAAAACCCTTTCAGTCAGTATTCTCTGTTTAAAGGTATCGAGCACAAGGTGCTCTGACACTTCGGTGGTCATTCTTTTATTTTCACAGTTGTTTTGATTTAATGGTAGGTGAATTTAAAAAAAAGTTGGGGGGCGGGGGCGGGGGCGGGGGGGGGGGGGGGGAACAGATTGATAAACCCGTATGTGGAAAGAATGAGATTTTTGGGGTTCGGCAGGGGTTCTGGAAGAATATCAAATTTGAAAGGGAATACCAGGAGAACTTTCAATCAGATAGCGGTGGGAAAGATTAATGTTATGACTCTTCGCTGGCTGTTGAATGAGGGGACACAGCGCGTATGGGTATGACCTAAGTGCAGTGATGGCGGTTCTTAGCTCAACTCAACTCTATTCCACTCAACCCAACTCAACTCATTCTCGGTTTTTCTCCTTTCAAAATATTACCCTGAGCACACAGTTTTCCCAGCTTCAAATGAACACAAGGGCTCGAGGAGTAAAGATTACAGATAAGAATTTGATCTCATCACCCATTGAGCGCCGATTTGTCTTAAAATATGGAGCTACCACTAAATACACTTCATGCATTGTGGCGTTTACATGTGTCGTTTTAATATTTTACAACAACTCAGTGGGAATGAAAATACACACATAGTTTAAAAGATAAAGTCTTATTTCATGGAAAGAACAACGTAATCAGACTGCTAATGGTACCATTAGTATTGGGGCTTTTCGCTGGCTGTTGTTGATCAGGAGGGAGCACGTATGGGAATGTCCAGAGTGCTGTGATGTCAGTTCTTGACTCAACTTAAGTAAACTAAACTCAACTCAACTCATCGAAACAAAAATAAACACATACAGCGCGGAGTAAAAACAGCAAATGAAATGGTTCGGTCATATAATTAGACTACCAACTGATAATATACCACAACAAGCAATGATGTACAGACCCAATGAAACCAGAAGGGAAGGTTGACCATGTAAACAAACGATAGACATAGGGAATGACAGAGGGGATCTCGAACGAACGAACGCACGAACGAACGAACGAACGAACAAACGAACGAACTTTATTTTCAAAGGGTCACACATTGGGCACCCAGGCCCTCTTACATTCAGCCCTTCCAATCCCTCATCTTTTGTACATCAATTGTGCATGTTACATAGGAAAAACAATGTCATATGAACGTTGTAAACATAAACAATGCATATTACCCTGTTATGACAGGCAGGCAGGCAGACACTCGTACACGCGACGTTCATAAAGATATACATACAATTCTGCATACATACTTACACCATTTACACAAACTCTCACAGTTATGCAAACACTCAATACACACACACACACACACACACACACACACACACACACACACACACACACACACACACACACACACACATACACACGAGGGATGGCCAATAAGTAATGACTCCTATTTATTATCTATGTAAATACTTTATCAGTAAGCAATTTATTAATTTCGCGGTATTCCTCAAACATTCTTCTGCTCTGTGTATCACTATCAACCTATTTCAGCCCCAGGTTGCGCAACAGTGGGTTTAAAAATGGCCACAAAAGAAGTTCGGTTAAAGCAACATATTGTCAAAGAATTCCTCAATGCTCAAGGCGAGACACCGATTCGCAACTACAAACATTCGAGTATAGTTTATGGAGATCCAACAGTGGATGTTAGCACTGTCCGACGCTGGGTAAGTCGTTGTGACGAAGCTGAAGTAGGTCAATCCTCACTGGCTGACGCAAAGCGGACTGGCCGTCCGTCAACCGCATTGACTCCACACAACATTCATTGAGTTACTGACATCATTCGTGGTGACCGCCGGGTAACACTGGATGAACTGTGTTCCATGTTGTCCATTAGTGAAGGCAGTACCCAGATCATGATTAAACACCTGGGTTATTCAAAAATTTATTCACGGTGGGTACCCAAAATGTTGACAGACAGACATAAAGAAGCAAGGAAAACCATAGCCATCAACCTCCTGCACCATTATGAAACTGAAGGAGAAGAGGTTTTATCCAATATTTTGACAGGTTAATGAGGCTTAGGTTCATTTCTTTGAACCAGAATCCAAGAGGCAGTCAATGGAATGACACCACACAACATCGCCGACAAGAAAGAACTTCTAAATGTTACCACCCGGGAAGGTTAACCCGGTCAACAAATGCCCACAGAAGTAGGATGTGTCGGCCTAACGGAGCAAGAACGCAGCTCTGCTGTAAACAGGCACAACGCAATCACGTCCGAAAAAGAAAAAAAAAAAAACTTCGGATGAACGCAGAAGAAGAGGAAAATGTCACTATCTGTAGGGACAGTTATGGCCTCCGTGTTTTGGGATGAAAAAAAAGGCGTGATTCTTCTCGGCTTCTTGGAACAGGGAAACACGTTAAATGCTGACCGTTATTTAAACTTTGAAGAAGCTTAGAGAGCGTCTTCGACCGCATTACCCATTCAAAGATCCGAGAACTGCACTACTGTTGCATGATAATGCCACGCCACACACTGCTAAACGCACCATTGATACGATTGCAGAATTTGGCTGGACATTATTATCACATCCCCCTTACAGTCCCAATTTAGCACCTCCAGACTTCCATCTGTGTGGACCACTGAAAGAAGATCTTCGCGGACATCACTTTGAGGACACCAACACTCTTTAAACGCGCCGTACACCAGTGGTTTAGGAAAAAGGACACATTTTTACAATGCGCGGATACACGTCCTTGTGAGAAGATGGACAAAAACTATACCTAATAACCGAGACTACGTTGAGAAATAAATTTTTTAAGTGAAAACTTGCGGCTTTACTTCAATGTGAATTTTATCTTCTTTTTTGCCCATTGAATTAAATTAAAAATTACGAGGCATTACTTATTGACCGACCCATGTATATTCAATTCAATCATAAAATCACGCACCCATACGAACTCTTCACACAGACACTCAAATTAATATACACAGACTCCCACACTTCCACATACATACATTGACAACTGTTATGAGCATCCACACTAAAATGGAAAAAAAAAATGTTATACATACACATTGCATGTCTTAAGTACGAGGGTAAGTTAATAAGTAAGTCACAAATGGCTGTAGAAAAATAATTAAATATGATAACAACTGGAAACCAGTTTATTTTTATACATACATTGCCCCTTTATTTCTCAACATAATTTCCACCAACATTGATGCACTTATCCCATCGTTTTGTCAGTCCTCCCGAACCGGCTGCATAGAACTGTGTGCTCTGTTTTCTAAACTACATTTTCACTTCACATTCAACTTCGGCGTCACTCGCGAAATGTCTCCCGCCAAGGTGAGTTTTCAGTGGACTTGGCCCTTAGCGATTTCCCGTAAAGCGGTGCATAGTTGGGTAGAAAACGTTACTAGGGCGAGTCAATAAGTTAGTCACACAGTTCTGTGGTATGGCAGGTAAATGAAAACAAAGCATGCAGTTCTAATATTGTACATGTTGTGTTATATTGTATTTTCACAAACGTAACATCGCGTTAAATATTTCCAGGACGACAAAATCGGAGTTCACCGCAACTGAATTGTTTATTCAACAATTGTAAGATCCAAGATTTAATATACCCATTGGCAATGAAAAACGTGAACCGGAAAAGGCACCGTATAAATAGCAGCACGCAAAGCAACATGGCCTGTTCGTTCATTCACCAACATGAGACATAAGACCTGAAACAGCGGAAGGAGTGAGAGTTTCAAAATCACACGAGAAAAGAAAACCCTCAGCCTACGACATCGCTTGTGAGAAATTACATCTCATTCAGATCATGAAACGTGTCGACATGTTGAAGTCATTCTGATAAATAAGGTAAACATCATATTTACTTTAATTTATTTTAAATCTTAGATTAAGTGTGAGACATTTTCCTAGAAGAAGAATTGGTAAGTCGACTTGTTGAACACGTGGTGAGTTCTTAAGAAGTTAATTATAATATAGTTAATTGTTATAGTTTATATATAAACTGTATATTAATAATAACATAGTGAGTTTTATTTTCTCCTAAAGTAAACAACTTAGTGAATGTATAAACATTAGGCCCATGTTGTAAACTTTATTTCTTAAGCATGAAACTCAATCTACAATGAATTAGAGTGGTAACTTAAGACTTAAGAAAGCTCAGAATTCTTAGTGCAGTGATAAGGACATATGGTACATGTGCCCACTGTTAAGATTTAAAACTAGTTTGCCTGTGCCAGTACTGATAGAAAAATTAGTGTAATGTGTAATTAGTCAGTAGATTTAATTTTGACATGAGCACATGGACAAACAAATGGTTTTCTTGTAATTCATGAACCTAAGAGAACCAAATAGATTCTATAGGAATCATAATTTTGTGTGTTGAGTAAAGCACCCAGGCGGTGATTGAAATGTATTTTCAATGTTGTAAACATATGTTTGTGCCACACAATAATAATACTTAGTCAACCGGCAGGTTAGACTGGTTAAGATTCATAATGCCTGAATATGGATTGAGTATATCACATAAATTGTATGTATTTGATGAGAGCATGAGGTGACTCCTGGATTTCATGTTGCTAAATCCTGGGTGAATTTCATAAGTGTGCTTAAAGATCACATGTCTATGTCATTGAAGAGCATGCTTGTGTCATGTGTGGTTCATCATTGTTAAACAGATGTGTTAAACAGTAGTGTGTATGCGTTACATCCTTGGTCTTCCTACTGTTGCTAGTAGGCACAAGGTGATGCAAGCGAAGGCATACCTCAGAGTAGCTGCAGACACAGATCACCCGTTGCATGAGGCGCTGGACGTAGTTAAGGGTCAGAGACTGATAAGAGGGAAATCATGGATGGCTCAGGCGGAGGATACGATCAGACAGGTGTGCCCCTTGGAGAACATCAGGCGAGGAGAGGAGTGGGTCAGAGTGCCAGCCGTGCAGTCAGACTTGTGCAGAGTTGTAATAACATTGAACCGGGAGTGCAGGGAGTGGCCAGCAGGGGCCACGGAAGTGGAAATTCAGCAACTAATTCATGAAAATTCTCGCCCGGGTGATGTGATTATCTACACGGATGGGTCAGTGTTGAGAGGTAGGAGAAGTGCCTGGGGGTTCTTGGCAAAAACTAATGGTCGGCGTTTGGTGCAGGAGAGCCTGGCGTATGATAACACTACATCTAGCTTAAGAATGGAGGTGGAGGCGGTCAGTGCAGCTTTCCGCTGGATAGAAAACACGATACATACACACATTGTGATTGTAACTGACTCAGAAAGCATGCTGAGAAGGGTGAGAACAGGTAGGCTTCGTGCAGAGTGGCTTGCTTCGCTTCGGAGGTCACGGGTAGTAAGCATCACCTGGATCTTTTCTCCTGGGCATGCCGGTGTGCTGGGGAATGAACAGGCGGACAGATTGGCTGGCTCGGCAAAATTTGGTGGAGTATTGATGCAGGACAAGGCAGACGTGGTTGCGGCCTTGTGGGAGCACGTGTACACCTCGGAGGAGCAGATGGAGCACCATGGTCTGGTAAGAATGAGACAACGTGGTGTGACGAGGGGTTCTGGCCGACGCTCGGCGCTCGGAGGAAAGGCGAGACGGACATATAATCAGATTGCTACTGGAACTATTAGTGTTGGAACTCTTCGCTGGCTGCTGAGGATGGAGACGGAGCGCTTATGGGAATGTCCCGAATGCTGTGATGTCGGTTCCTAGATCAATCAATCAATCAATCAAACAGATGTGAATGTATCATTTGATAAAACCCATCAGCATGCGTGACTAAATATCCAGGAAATAGTATAAGTTAGGTTGAAGAATGAGATTCCCTTGTAATGTCATTCTTGTTGAATCTGTGAATGTATTCTCTGTAAAGCACCTACATAGGCATGATGTCATTCGTACAGATATGATGTGTATGAGGAGTGATTGTGAAAGGAGATATTTCATTGTGATATCAATGATGGTAAACATTTTAAGTTTTCATTGGGAAATCACCCACCTTACATGCCAGTATAAAGGATGTGTGCTGAATGATTCCTATATGTCAGGATCTTAGAATTGGCTCGTTTAGCTAACACGTGTGAGACAGTACAAGTATAACGTGATTCGACGTAAGACTCAACGACACAACGTTCTATGGATTTATTGCCATATTAAATACAGAACGATGATTACAACAATATACAATATATAACTCACGACGCTCACAACCACAATACAGCTCACAAGTCTGACGCTCAAGATGACAGTCGTTCGGCTTTCAACCACAGAGATCCACACAAACGCCTTGCTTTCACCGCACACGTCCTTCCAGTCTCAGGTCCCAGCTCGGTCTGTCGCTAGCGCGCAACTTGCTGACCGCCTCTAGTGGCGTCACGTGGCATGCGTGCGTCTTGTCGTCAGCCTGACCGCTGGTCGCGTGTCAGGTAACAATCTTGCCAGCCGACAATTCTTGTCCGCCGGGTGTCGTAACGATGTTGCTGCATAGCTATCCCATGTTAGGCTCTGACATCCTCCCCGGGTACCTCAATGAAAGATGCCATCTTTCATTCATGATGTATGTATATACTGGGGTAGTGTTAACTTCATGTCAGAGTCTACCCTTTCCCTGTGTTATGCATGAAAATACATATATGGCATAGAAATATATACGAAAAATGTAAGTTGCATTGAAATGACAAATGAAGTTCAACTTTTAACACAAATCAGGTTTCATCCCCCTGATGGCTGGTTACCTCAATTGCAATAATACCCAGTCAGATCAGTAGTACCAGCTTCTCGCATCTACCTCGCAGCAATTTGAAAAAAAACGTAATAATATGGTTGTTTTGCAACAGCCATCTAGCCAGACTGAAATACGGCTTTATATGAGTCGTATTAAACACTCAAACTCTGACCTCATTTGGCCAGGAGCTCTTATGTTGGTTTGCAATGTTGGCAGCTCTCTGCCATGCTTGGTGGACGCCTACCCGGTGTGTTAGCCATTTGAGCAACAAAATGTCTATTTATACAATACACATTAATGAATATGTTTCAAATTATGGCCCTTGGTGTAATTCATAACTGCAAGGGAAGTAATTTTGACATTCAAGAAATACAATAAATTACAATAATTATTTAATTTCTTAGCGTCATTGCTTGACGTTTCTTCATATTAACGAGAAAAAGTCGGTAATATGAATACATTAATCAAGATATGATTCTAAGATTACACTAATCAAAATAAATAAGTACCCAATTGGTGTATTATATTTTATAGATTCAAAAGGATTTTACAATCGTCATAAGTTTTTGAATATTTGTATATCGTCTGCTAATTTTGCTATACTTTTTAAATTACACAGGAAGTACACACGAAACTCAAAATTTAGTTGCTGTTACACTGTCTGAACACAACTGCTCCGGTTTTATTTTGTAACGGATAGTAAAATGTTCTCAAAGTTCGTGTCTGATGTTATAGTATCACAACTTTCGGATTATGATGGAATGTTCTTATTTCCGATGTGTTCACAACTTCTGGATAATGATCGACTGTTCTTATTTCTGATGTTTGAGTGTCGAACCTTTTGGATTAAGTTCGCTTGTAGAAGTCACTGTTCAGTCCACATTTGCACACGTCGTTAAAATATCACGGTGAAGAAATCCACACACAGCTGTCACTGTTAACCCGCAAAGTTCGCTTCTGGTAAGTGGTTAAGCGTCTGTGACACTGTTCTTGTTGTATATTTACAGTTAATAATGTTCTCTTTCTAACACACACTACACAATTATACTACACTCATTACATGGCTTAATTAAAATAAGTATATTATACATGTCGGTTTTTAACCGTATCACAATTACAATTATAGACCTTACACAGTAGGTGAATAGAAACAAAATTCACTCATTGGTGGCTGTGTTGGTCTGAGTGTATTAGTACACACTGCACTCAGACATTGCTTACTGGGTCGGTCGGACAACGGGACAAAAGATCGGCAATTGTATTGATTCTGCCTGGAATATGTCGAACATCGAAACTGTAATTTTGAAGCTTCAAGGACCAGCGAGCAATCATATTGTTGGATGGTACTCCGGCATTTATATACCGTAATGGACTGTTGTCAGTTTCGATGATAAAGTGACGTCCTAGAAGGTATCTGGATAGTTTCGTCACACTTTCTACTAAGGCAAGTGCCTCTAATTGTGGAATGGACCATGCACGCTCTCGAGGCCTTAGTTTTCTTGATATAAAACAAACGGGATGCAGGATGTTGTTGTATTCCTGCAACAGGACTGCCCCAATCGCAACGGAGCTAGCATCTGTTCTCAATCTGAAAGGTAAACTGGATGTTGGGCAATTTAAGGATGAGATTATTCGAAGTTCTTATCAGAAAAGTATGCCAAAACTTTATGAAATGCATTTCGTAGGCATTCATCGTGTACAACTTTTTCAGGCTTATCCTTAGTTAGTAAATTAGTAAAAACCTCGGTCAGTTCTGAAAAATCAGGAATGAATTGCCTGTAATAGTTGATCAGTCCCAACAAAGCTGCGGACTTGTTTCTTATTAGTCTGGAAGTGACAGTTTTAGAATTTTGGAGACAATTTTGTTGTCTGTCATGACAAAGCCATTGGATATTCTGTACCCCAAAAAATGATATCTC
The DNA here is from genome assembly GCA_014155875.1 of Cepaea nemoralis. NCBI lineage: Eukaryota > Metazoa > Mollusca > Gastropoda > Stylommatophora > Helicidae > Cepaea > Cepaea nemoralis. Next base: position 480,354 of record JACEFZ010010473.1, on the reverse strand, counting down.
TTGGTAAGCCATGCTCACCTTTGAAGGCTTCACTGTCAGTCCGTGCTGTCTGATACGTTCTAGTGTCTGTTCTAGTGTCTTTATATGTTCCGTCATTGTCTCTGTATGGACACAGATGTCGTCGATATAGCAAATAATATTAGGAATGTCAGCTAGGAGGAGTCGTGTCATGCGTACGAATGTGGCTGGGGCATTGACTAGCCCAAATGGAAGTTTGCACCATTCGTACAGTCCCCAAGGCGTGGCGAATGCTGTTAGATGTCTGCTGTCTTCATGTACAGCTATCTGCCAATAACCTTTAGACATGTCAAGCGTCGTAAAGAACTTAGCGTCAGTCAGTTCTGTCAGAAGATCGTCAGTGTTTGCCATTGGTTCAAGATCTAAAACAGTTATTTTGTTCAGTTTTCTGTAGTCGATGCAAAGTCGTATTGTGTTGTCCTTTTTGCGTACAATGACCATGGGTGAAGAGAAGTCTGATAGGGATCGTCTGATGATGTTGTTTTTTTCTAAGTTGATGATTTCTTGATGTAATTGTTCTTTGTAATGTAATGGTATTGTGTATGGTCTGCATCTTATGGGTGTGTTTGATGTGAGTGTGATGTGATGCTGTACTAATTCTGTTTGTCCTGGGTTGTCGGAAAAGATGGTGTTGTACTGTTGTATCAACTGTTTGCAACTGTTTGTCTCTGCTTGACTTAAGTTTGGATTGATCTTGATCTCATTCAAGCAGTTTGTCGTGTCTAATGTAGGTGTTGGAATCTCGTCGCTAGAATCGTCATCTTCGTGATCTATTATCACGGTGCAAGCTGTCGTATCGTCTTGTTCATTGTCTCTGTTGTGGTATGGTCTTAGCATATTTATGTGAAATATTTTGTGTTTGTCTTTTATTAGGATCTCGTAGTCTACAGGTGAGATTTGTCTTGTCACTTTAAAAGGTCCCTGCCAAGAATCAGTCAGTAGCTGTCTGTCACTAGGTAGTAGTAGTAGAACGTCCTGTCCAGGTGTCAATGTTATAGTCCTGTTACCTTTGTCTGCGTACTGTCTGTAAGTAGCACCAGATAGTTTTAGTGCATTTTTAGCAATTTCACATGATTTAATAATCCTTTCACGCAATGATGTTACATACAAGAATGATGATATGGGTTTAAGTACTGGAGTAGAGTCAGTTAACATTTGGTGATAAATTGTTAATGGGCCTCGTGGTTTGGCACCATAGATTAGTTCAAAAGGAGAGAAACCGGTACTAGAATGTGGTACCTCGCGATAAGCAAAAAGGACAGCTGGTAGGTATACATCCCAGTTATTGGGGTGATCTTGAGTTACTTTTGCAAGCATGTGCTTCAGATCCCCGTTAAGCTTTTCTATTATCCCGCTCGAGTGAGGATGATAGGGGCTATTGAAGACTTGCTTCACTCCTAACATTTTGGTGAAAGCTTGGGTCGATGCGGCAATAAACTGAGTGCCTCTATCAGACTGGATAGTATCTGGAAACCCAATTCGGGAGAAGATATGGAAGAACACTTCCATGATGTCGTTGGCAGTAATGTTCTTTAGAGGAATAGCTTCTGGCCAGCGGCTACATTGATCAATAAAAGTTAGAATATATTTATTCCCTCTAGTTGTTGTATGACTAAGAGGGCCCACAATGTCAACTGATAATTTTTCAAAAGGTCGACTGGCTAAGTCAGTGACTTGTAACTTTGCCTGTGGGTGTTTACCTTTTTTTACCAGTTTCTGGCATGTATCACAACTTCTGCAATATGTTTTTATGTCATTGCAAAATTTTGGCCAATGAAACTGTGTCAATAACCTTGACCTGGTTTTAACATATGCCATATGACCTGCAAAAGGTATATCGTGAGCAAGATGTAAAGCTTGCTTGCGATAAGTATTTGGCAAAACAGTTTGCTTCGTTGTAATGTCACCTCTGGTGTAATACCTGGTGAGTATATCATTGTGTAAAGCAAAATGCCATTTCGCATTCTTGGTTACTCTTGCCTTTTTGCCGATCAGGTCAAAGTACTTTGACAGTGAAGGATCAGCTTTTTGAGCTGTTATGAATGCTTCCTTCATAGAGTCACTAGGTGGTAATTCTGGGCTAAGCATTTGTATAGCCTCAGTTTGGTTACTTTCATCTTGCACTCTAGCAGTAGCTCTTGTTACTGCGTTCACACACTCAATGACATCAGATGATGATGGAATGATATCGTTAATGATGTGATGAGAACTTCGTGCTGCATTAGCTAACATACATTCAATAGGTGATATGACATTTTCAATGATGACATTTGGTGGTGATGTTCGTGTTATCATCAATACATAGTGATGTTATGTCATGGTTATGAGGTTTGTCATTCACCTCAGGTAAGTTTCCTATGATTATATCACACACTGGGTTCGTAAGTGCGGCGCACTTTACTTTCCCGGTGAGGAAAGGTGTTTCAATGTATGCCCATGCTAATGGATATTTCTCAATATTGCCTGAAAATGTTCTACATGTAATGTGCCTGCCTGTATAGTCTGTAGGCGTTATGAATGTTGTTTTCAGGCCAATAAGTGTACTTCCGGTGTCGCGAAGTACTGTAGCAAACTTGCCATTAACATACCCGTGATGGATGTCTAATCTGCCTTTTGAGTCTATTACCAAGTTAGCTTCCTCATTGGCAATAGGGATGGCGTGCCCGCATGTTAAGATACCATTTTCATAGAAGGTGTTACAGACAGTGCATTTGTTAGCACTAAATACATCACAAGCCTGTGCTGCATTCACAGGATGTTTCTCTGGATTTTCGTCTTCTGACGCTGAGCTATCGAACAAGGCGGCATTGGCTTTGTTGGTCATATGCCTGCCTCTACAATCCATGCGATGGTGCCCGTAAGCCTTGCAGAGAAAACATTTACGTAAACTTTTGAACGATTTACGTTCTCTTGTCTTGTCTGTTTACCATATTTTGCAAGTATGTTTGGTACCCTGGGTTTTTATCGCACATCTCGTTCAAATGGTGAGAAAATTTACAGTGAATGCAATGTCTAAATTTCTCAGAGGTAGGCCTGTTTGGTTTTTGCCTACTATAGTTTTTCTCATAGTTGGCCGCTGCTACCCAGTTACTGTCAGTAGCTTCAGTGGCAAAGCACTGTTTGTTGGCCGTGTAATAGGCCGACCCACGTCTTTCAATTTCTTCCACACTTGTGCATTCATTCTCCTGTAAGAACTTAGAAAAAGATGATGGGATAGAAGAAATGATTTTATCTCGAATGATGAGATCTTCTAATCTATCATAACTTTTGTTAATTTTGGCTGCTGAAGTCCATTTGCTGAAAACATCTCGGACTAAACAGAGGTAGTCAGAGAACGTTTGAGTTGATTTTGGACTCAATTTACTGAATTGTTCTCTGTAACCTGCCTCGTCTAACATGAAATGTGCCATTATCTTAGATTTAATATAATGGTACTCTTTTCTGAGGTCTTTGGGGATGGTTTCAATGACTTTAAGAGGTTCCCCAGATAGACTCCTCATATATAGAATATTCCATTCAGAAAGTGGAACTTGGTAATGTTCCATTAAAGTCTCAAAATTTTGGGTAAAGGCTGCTATGCAGTCACCCGAGGTATAGTTACGTACGATACCTTGATACTTCTTATACTGGTTTTCTTTTTCCAGTCTTTCAGATTTCTTTGACTCTTTATTCATCGCAGTCTCAGTGTCAAGTTGTTTCATTTTCAACTGTAACTCTAGTTCTTCTCTCTTACTCTGAGCTGCTATTTCTGCTTTCTTAAGTTCACTGTCTATCTCAGCTTGCTTTGTCTTTGCAGCCATTTCTACTTCGGCTTGCTTTAATGCTGTTTCAATCTCTGCCTGTTTTAAGGCTGTTTCTGCCTCTGCTTGCTTGGCAGCCATTTCTGCTTGTTTTAGAGCTCTTTCTGCTGCTCTATCTTCGCGCTCACAGTATTCAGCGTATTTCTTCTCACTCCATTGTGTTAATTCATCACCTGTTAGACGTAATTTAATACCCATATCGATGAAATCAAATAATGACGACATGATGGAGAAAATACGTCAATGAAAATCAACCACACAAAATATGTTATAAATGGTTAGTAGTAAACAATTTACAATTGATTTTACTATACGATGCGTGCCCACTATTGCATACGTAAAGTTAAAGTAAGAAAAATATACTCAAGTGCCCTTGGATACGGTGAAGAATGGTTGGAAAAACGGGCTAGAAAACTGTAGGGTCGTACTTCGGAACCACTAATGACCTCTACGGCAAGGTTATGGATGGTACGGAAAAACCTGCTTTGTTTTTGGAAGAAAATAAGTTAGCGTCTATTTGTTGGTGTGTGCCTGCAAGTCACTAAGTGTTGATTAGGTTTGGATGGCGTCGAGTATAATTGTATGTCGTAAGTTTGTCCGTCAACAGTGTTTTTCTCAACAGAAGTTACACTCTTTCCAAAACTCTTTGCGTTCCACAAACTCAATGCACAAAGACAATCTATCTGTATCTGAACACTCAATAACATTGATGACACATCACTTACATCAAGATGACATTCAGTAAGGACATAGACATCAAGTTTACAAGATGGCGACAAGGTCAAAATGGCGACAAAATCACAATGTCGACAAGGTCAAACGGTGACAAGTTTCACAAATCACAAATGTTTTACACGCTTACAGGATCAAACAATATGTACTGTACATTTACTAATGGTTTTACACATATTTAAACAATGTAGTAATGGATCACAATGAGACTTTTACGATCACATTTACATAACTATAACCTTGACAAATTTTACAAGTTCAAGAATTATAGTTTTAAATCGTTAATGACGTATGGTTTAAACAAAGACGAGCAACACACGTCTACATATATTAGGTTCTTAAACAAGGACGAGCAACCCACGTCCACACATGTCAGGATCTTAGAATTGGCTCGTTTAGCTAACACGTGTGAGACAGTACAAGTATAACGTGATTCGACGTAAGACTCAACGACACAACGTTCTATGGATTTATTGCCATATTAAATACAGAACGATGATTACAACAATATACAATATATAACTCACGACGCTCACAACCACAATACAGCTCACAAGTCTGACGCTCAAGATGACAGTCGTTCGGCTTTCAACCACAGAGATCCACACAAACGCCTTGCTTTCACCGCACACGTCCTTCCAGTCTCAGGTCCCAGCTCGGTCTGTCGCTAGCGCGCAACTTGCTGACCGCCTCTAGTTGCGTCACGTGGCATGCGTGCGTCTTGTCGTCAGCCTGACCGCTGGTCGCGTGTCAGGTAACAATCTTGCCAGCCGACAATTCTTGTCCGCCGGGTGTCGTAACGATGTTGCTGCATAGCTATCCCATGTTAGGCTCTGACACTATATGATCACCCATACCAATATGAATGTGTCTATAGACTGAGTGAAATGATCACCCATGCATATGAATGATGTCTGAGATAAGTGAATTGACCTCACATGCACAGATGGATATGTTGACTGATGCATGAGGAATTTGAGTGAGTGAGTGAAGTTACAGGCTGAGAGAGAGGGAGTATAAGCCAACAGTCAATCTCAGGATAGCCGGCAACATGATGTGAAATGCCATGACTATCACCAGAGAACTGCTTCGACGTAACCCATAAACTAAATAATAATTTAGTACACTTCCGCGCATAACAGCACTTTGTATAAAATATCATTCTTGTTACTAGCATCTAGTTTTGTGCGCTAAGCACGACGCAACCAATATCATTCATTACGCATATTACAGCATCTGTGTGTGTAATTTAAGAAAAATTCCACTTTGTAGTTCATGTCACTCCTGTTAACACATATTGTCTAGTGTAATGATAATAATGTACTACAAAGATGATGATGATGACTGTAATGTAATGAAAATGATGTAATAATGATTATGATGATAATGTTAGAATGATGTAATGATTTCTAATGTCATAAGCATGATAACAATGATAATGATTGTAATTACACTGATATAAGGAAACCATGATGATGGTAATGATAATAATGTAATCATGATGAGGATGTAATGATTATAAAAACCATGATGTTGATGATGATGATAATAAATATTACATACATAAGAATGGAAGAAAACTTCTCACTTGAAGCATTTAATGAAGAAGAATACACCTGAATGCTATACAAAAATGATACCATAATGTGCTTATATTGTTTATAAGCAAATACTCATTGAAATGGGAACTGATTTTTAAAAGCACTTAATGTATGAGACCCTTTTTCTTGAATAGGAAAAGATGAAGTAGAGAACAAAACTAGGTACAGAAGAGAATGGTCAACATAATTGTCATATTCCAAATCACTCAAGGCATCACTTAAACTATAGACCTGAGGACAGGCATAGGTGAAGATGAAACTGCACATCTGCTAGTTAAACCTTGAACACCTGATAGTGGAAGATTGGAGTGAGAGCAAACAACTTTGTTGGTGATAACTAATTGAGAACACCAATACTATCTTTCTTCTATGTTTATTTTCTCTAAGAACAAGATTCATTTTATTGTTTTCACTTGTTGTGTTCTTAGGCTTTTACATTTCATTTGTAATGTCAAATTTATGATATCATTAGAATTATGTGATGCTAAAATTTCAGGTAGTGGTCATTATCCAGACCTGACTTTGTGAATGCAGCACTTTGTGAAAGTAATTGTAGCAGCTTGACTGAATGCAGTAGCCACTTAACTGAGTGAGGCAGCTGAGATAGTGAAGCCAAATACTATTCCACAGCAACTTCCTGCCAATTTTCACTACCTTTTCAGGACAGGTATCGCATATCCTTTTATCCAGGTATAGGTGAAGAACACCAGTGAGCCAATACTAATATAATAAATCACTGGGGAAAACAATAAAGAACACTCAAGAATATTCTACACTGACTGTTACCGAGATCCAATAATTGGATGGGAAACCAACCAGGGTGTACCCAGTTCTTTCCACAGATTAGGCTCGCAGAAGAGGCCCAATCTTTATAATTAAGAACGGATATAACACTGAGGACAATGTATGATACAGTGGCACAGCCAGGAGATAGATACTTAGTTAAGAGACTAATATGCCCATAATATTGTAATTGTACTGTATAACTTGTTGTATGCTATTATATGTATAAGCTACAAATCCATGTATATGTGTATTAAATGATGAAAATTGCTGGTTATTTTCTCTTTTGAGAGTTCTCTTGTCATAGTAAAATTGTTGTAAGCAATTACCCTAGATTAATTATTTAGTTGGTAGAGGAGAGGCAAGGAACCATTCCTCGGGACATTTGGGATACTCAGTAAAAATTTCATTTTTTCCTTGAGGTATTCCTTGGTTCTCCAAAACTCTATTTAATGGTCTCAAATCATTGATCCAATAACAGCTAAATTAATTTTAACTGTCAGAATCACACTGAGAAAGAGGAACTCTGGATCCTTGATCTCTTTGAGGTTGAGCCATCAATTATTTATCCGACACATGTTAAAATCAAGTTTCAGTAAAAATAATAAAATGAAATATGAGGATAAACAAAAAAATATGGAATAACATGTTACATGACATGCATGTACGTACCTCTCTGTTTCTTTCTTTAAAAAAAAAATCTTACACACACACATACACACACACACACACACACACACACACACACACACACACACACACACACACACACTAACTCACTCACGCTCTCACCGCCTCACTCTCTCTTATACTCACACTTACTTATTCTTTCTCTCACTCACTCAATGTCTCATGAAGCCCATAACACGATGAGATGAGATGAGATGATGAGTTGGGGTGAAATTATGAGTTAAGATGAGATGAGATGATGAGATGAGATGAGATGAGACAGAGCGAAGTGGCTGAGAACTTATAGTGTCCACCTCAGGCTCAAAAGCTACGGGTTTCGAATCCCAGCATACGGCGGAACATTTTCGTTAGAAATATTGGTTTCTAGTGATATCAGAATTAGGGAGAACTTGGAAGCAACAGAGATATGGTTCCTAAGACGAATGTTGCGAGTTCCTTGAACTGCCGAAGTAATTAATAACCATTGCTTGAAAGCGGCTAATAAAACTATAACATTATATACAACAACAAGAAAGAGACAAACAGCTTTCTTTGGTCACGTGATGAGAAAAGACGCATTGGAGAACATCGTGAAAGATCGAAGGGAAGAGAGACAGAAGCCGACCAAAAGAAATGATGCTGGATGGATTAAGACGGTGGCATGGAGGAATATCAGCAGCAGAGGTGATCGAGAACACCAAAGACCGAGATCTGCGGAGAAACATGAACGCATACGCCAGCTGGCATGGCACTTTATGATGATGATGAGTGATATCATATATCCTCATGATCTTGTTTGTGGGGAAATAAGATTCACCCTAGCCTTATCAGATAAGGGTTCAAATGAGAGCAAGGTAGAGGCTGTAGAGAAGCTTGGCGACTAATGCCAGAGAGAATGGACTAAAAGAAGAGTGTGGCCAAACCTAAGGAATAACACTATTCGGCGTGATTATAAGAAAATAGAGGAGAGGCTGGGGACACTGATAACGAAGACCATAGAGCATGTCCTATAAGAGATGAGATTGAGAACAAACATTAACAACATCATAGAGAATGTCCTGTAAGAGATGAGGCAGGAGGACAAACATAAACATCATCACAGAGCGTGTCCTATGAGAGATGAGGGGGATGACCAACACAACCATGATCATAGAACATGTCCTATAAAAGATGAGGAAGAGGACAAACATAACAATGATCATAGGGCATGTCCTATAAGAGATGAGGCAGAGGACAAACATAAACAACATCATAGAGAATGTCTTTTGAGAGAGGTGACTGAGGACAAACATAACGAACATCATACTGCATGTCCTTTGTGAGATGAGGCTGAGGACAAACATACCGAAGCTCATAGAGCGTGTCCTACGAGAGAGGAGGCTGTGGACAAACATACCGAACATAATCGAGCATGTCCTATGAAATATAACCAACATTATAGAGCATGTCCCACGAGAGATGAAGGGAAGGACAAACATATCCATCATCATAGAGTTGTCGTGAAAGAGATGAGACAGAGGGCAAACATAACCAACATCATGGAGCATGTTCTAGGAGAGAGGAGGCTGAGGACAAACATAACCAACATCATATAGCATGTCCTTTGTGAGATGAGGCTGAGGACAAACATAACCAACATCATATAGCATGTCCTTTGTGAGATGAGGCTGAGGACAAACATAACCAACATCATAGAGCATTTACTATGAGCCTTTCTGTAAGTTGTGCACAGTTACACATTACACCAATTAGATAGCAAGAACACACTGCCCTAACAAACATTGTGTGGAATGAAAACTGCTAGACAGAGCCTGCTACCTTGGATGGCGCTGGGAGCCGATCCTGTGGCTTTGGTGATAGTGAGACAACATCAATTTCATAATTCCCCAAAATATAGATTCGAGGATCCGAAATAAGCAATTTGAGAGCAAGCCACCTTGTGTTGATTTTGCTGGTATGAGACGTTGGTCATTCAGAAAACAACAGAAACTACTGAACTAATTTATCGCAGTAAATCAGAAACAGCCAATAAATTATGGGGTTGATTACAACGTCGTGTAAAGGATATGGAAAAATTTAACCTTGGATGGAATTTGTCTAGATTAGTCCAACCTGACATAAATGCTTGCTGAAGACGGACATACTGACCACTGATGTGCTTAACTAGGTGAACTACCTTCATAACACACGCCCCTTGACAGAGAACAGAATACGTACGAGAAGAAACACAGAGGTCTTAGTAACTGATTGTAGAACTTTGTCAGATTCGTCATTTCATTTATGATTTCTGATGTCAGTTAACACATATGTGTCACCGTGAAATCCTCGTTGGTCAAGTGTTACCTTATTATCAAGTCTGTTAAGAGCGTCAGTAAGCACAAAAGGCTGCTGTGTGAGCCAAGTGGATACATCTACGATATTGTCTATTGTCTACGAACCACATAAAAACATCCTAAACAACAACATGGCAGCTTGGGAGGCTCGTCCGGGATTTGAACACGGGACTTCTCGCCATGTTGTTGTTTGGGGTGTGTTTCATCATTCCAGTTATGATTTCTGATGTCAGTTAAAACACCTTTGTCACCATGAAGTACTCGTCGATTAAGTGTTACCTTATAATCACCAATCGTAATCTTGTAAGGGCTTTTCAAGTAGTCCTCATTCCAGTTATAAGTACAACTGTGTGAGCTCAGCCAGTACATGATCCAAGCTTTCGCTAGACTTTGATGTTGTCAACAAAATGGCATATCGAGAAGATTCCAGTATATGCACGTCACAACGTATCTAGTCCTAGTTGGAGATATAAAGTCCCCATCATCACTAGATGTTATCTGAAGACCATAATATTGCCATCCTAACACTAGGTAAACATCCAGTTTATTAACCACGTCCTCCAGAGTATGAAAACTAAAGTAATAATTGGTCCGTGTGCAAATGCAGAAAGTCAGATCAACTGGATACTTTGGATTCAAGGCAGCACAATTCAGTCCAGGCTAGAGATTTCACATAATTGGTAGCAACTGTGCTCCGAGAGACCACAATAATGAATACCTTCACAACACTTCTTAGTAGTTGATCTACGAGAAGTCTCCACAAGGCTATCTAATTGATGTGATCTTTGTGGGATAAATGTGTTTGTGTGTGTTTTCATTCCTAGCTTACGTCTAATTCCTGTGATGATGAGAAAAAAGATAGTTTAATGTCTCAATTTTCCGTACTCATAATAGTTGTATTGATCCATTCCAAACTGAACTTTAAACATTTTGCCTAGCTAGCTTATCCAAAACATATTCATATGTCTACGTTCATTAGTTAACGGTAACACTAAAAGACAATAGCTCATCTACTGGGTATTTGTAAAGTCTCACTACACTTTGTTTGTAGAACAAAGTTAAAAAAAAAAATATTGTTTTCTTCCGTTTATAGCACCTTTCTGTTTGGAGTGCAAATAATTACTACATCAGACGACAGCCATTTATTTGCTGCATATTGCTTCACGATGGACTGTGGAGCACATTTGTTGATGATATCATATACTTAATTTTTCAAACTTGTTCTACATACAGAGTGTAGTGAGACTTTACAAACATCCGGTATGTGGAATAACACAGATATTTACTAGGACGCTTATTTCATTATTTTAGCGAACACATTAGTTAAAGGTTGGAAGTGTATGACTGTGCACATCGTCTGCCAATTGTAGCGACGACTGGGTTGGTGTGTGGGAAAGTTTATGTGACAGAGGAAGCAGCGGCTGGTTAATTAGGACACCTGTCTTGTACTTTCTATATCTCAGTGTGTACCTTATGTACCAGATCTCTGTCGGCTAGTCTATGTCTATTAGAGGGCCTAATCATCCTTCTGATATTTACGAGCCAATGTTATAGACTGGTAATCCACCGTCTCACACTATCGGCGTACAGGGAGAGGGACGGCTCAAATTTCATTTGTCCAACTTCTATACAAGCTGCCAGGGAGTGAACCAAACTTTAGGCTGAAAGTTTGGAAGATCCATTGCAACCATCTTTCATTGTAGAGACGGCACTTGATTGCACGATTGATTGATAAGAAAAACATTAACATGATTGACTGCAGGATTAACTGATAAGAAAAACATTAACATGCTAGCATAGATTATTGATTATGATAGAAGAGTAAGAGTATGCCAGGATGGCATTCAGAGAAAGTTCAAAGCCAAGATATTATATTCCCATTTGCCAGGTTCAGTTGCAGACGTGCACTAATGTGAAATTCAATTTGAAATTGTATATTTCTCGGAGGTCTCTGAACATAAATAAACAAGAAACGTTAAAATATAAATATATTCGAAAGTATTGTATGTTCAGTCGCTAATTTGGAAAACTTGTTCGTTAATCTATTTACTTGTATGTCTGTGCACATAATCTACGTATGTATATTTGTTTATCTTCTGCTTTTCTTCATCTTCGTCTTGTTATTATTGCTGTCTTTGTTGTTGTTAATGTTATTGTTCTTCTTCCTGCTTGTTTAGTAAGTGTCCATGTCTCACAGGCGTATGTTGCAATGGGAAAGATGCACGCTCTTAAAAATCTAATATTTGTAGTTCTGTCTGTCCCACTTCATAATTTATTCAGTTGTTTTAGTCTTTGAAGAGCAATTGATAGTCGTCGTTTAAGTTTTTTTCATTGTCACACACACACACACACACACACACACACACACACACACACACACACACACACACACACACACACACACACACACACACACACACACACACACACACACACACACACACACACACACACACACACACACACACACACACACACACACACACACACACACACACACACACACACACACACACACACACACACACACGACTAGCACCTTGCCTTCTTGTGTCGTCTTGACAGACGATAGTTTGATTTAATTAGTTCAATCAATCAGGTGCTGTCTCCACAATGTAAGTTGGCTGCAACGGATCTCCAACACGGTCTGTCTCTCGCCCTGATTGTAATTCTTTCAGACTGATGTTCGTCCATCTCTTGATGCTATCTTCCCACTTGTATCGTTGTCAGCCTCTTGCTCGCTTGCCCTTAACCTTGCCTCCAGTATGGTTTTGATAATAGTGTTATGTCTTTTATTTCCATGAAATACGACATATTCTTCTGTATATCCACATCTTAAACAATTCTCATTTGACAATTTTCATTTTTAATGCGTTTTTAATCTCTCTAGAAGTCAATACATACTGATTTCATGGTGTTGAAAGCATTTTGGGCCATTCCTATTCTATGTTTGATTTCTACTTCACTTCTGCCATCATCTGTTAATACATGTCCAAAGCAGGAGAAATTTGTTACTTGTTCTTGTTATCTCCCCGTTTACTGTGATGTTCATTGATGACCCTTCCTTTCCACTGCTAATTATCATAGTTTTCGTTTGTGAGATGTTAATATATATGCCACATTCTGCACTATGCCTCTTTACTTGTTCTACCAGGTTTTTTTTTTAACTCTACATGTAACACGGTATCGTCTGCATACCTAAGATTGTTTATAATTCTTCCATTGAAATTAGTTCCAGGCAGTTCGACTTGTTTAAAAATTCTGAAAGCACATCTCCAGGGGGTCAAGAATTACCCGTATCGCTGGTTTCTTTTTATTGTGATCTCATTGCAGTCTGTGGGATACTACGTAGTGAGGTCCCAATCTCTTCCACGATGGCCAGCCATGTTCACTATCGTGTCCTGAACACGCCTCATGTATACCACACACTCTGATGTTTCGCGTTCGACGCCGTTGATCTATTTAGATTCACCCGCCGTCTCCACCGTCCCAGTCTTTGTGTACTAGGGATGGACATTCCCTTAGTAGGAAACTACCCTTACTTTGTTCATGTAGTTTAGCCAGTCAGCCAAGACTGTTGCCCTTGGTGTGGCCACCGCCGTACACAAGCGGTATTCGTGGAGCTTACATGAGCTAGGTAAAGAGATGGGAACCAAACAGGTAGGATCCTGGTATATCCATTGGTATATGGCTGCCATTCACCGTGGGGTACTCTTCCTCTCTCTCTTTATCCAACATCAGATTTGTTCCCAATCTGGTATATCTGTATGTGAGAGGTAGATTAGTTCACGAATGGATCGATCTGTGTATGTGACAGATTAGTTCACAAACAGCTCTATCCGTACATGTGAAATATAGATTAATTCAAGAACATTTCTATCTGTAAATGTGAGAGATAGATTAATTCACAAACAGATCTCTCTGTATATGTGAAAGATAGATTAATTCATAAACAACTCAATTTGTATATGTGAGAGATAGATTAATTCATAAACAACTCTATCTGTATATGTGAGAGATAGATTAATTCATAAACAGCTCTATCTGTAAATGTGAGAGATAGATTAATTCACAAACAGCTCTATCTGTACATGTGAGAGATAGATTAATTCACAAACAGCTCTATCTGTACATGTGAGAGTTAGATTAATTCACAAACAGCTCTATCTGTATATGTGAGAGATAGATTAATTCACAAACAGCTCTATCTGTATATGTGAGAGATAGATTAATTCACAAACAGCTCTATCTGTATATGTGAGAGATAGATTAATTCACAAACAGCTCTATCTGTATATGTGAGAGATAGATTAATTCACAAACAGCTCTATCTGTATATGTGAGAGATAGATTAATTCACAAACAGCTCTATCTGTATATGTGAGAGATAGATTAATTCACAAACAGCTCTATCTGTATATGTGAGAGATAGATTAATTCACAAACAGCTCTATCTGTATATGTGAGAGATAGATTAATTCACAAACAGCTCTATCTGTATATGTGAGAGATAGATTAATTCACAAACAGCTCTATCTGTATATGTGAGAGATAGATTAATTCACAAACAGCTCTATCTGTATATGTGAGAGATAGATTAATTCACAAACAGCTCTATCTGTACATGTGAGAGTTAGATTAGCCCACAATCGGGCCCACCCGTATGTCCATCGATGGGGTTTGAGGTACCCACGGCCGAGAGGGCGCGATCAATATCAACGGGCGCATTTTTCCCAGGAGAGGTCACTAGCTAGGATCACGTGACAGCTTATCGATTGCCCAGCCAGCAGGAATTTGGCAGCCGACTAATGTTGTGGCCAAACATCACCAGAGGGCAGAGGTGACTGGCGAGTTTGTGTTGTTCTCACAGATTGCGGCGTTATTGATGTGGGAAATGCTTGCAAGTTTGTTTCTCCCGTCGAATATCGTCGTCAGCATAAGCATAATCATCATCGTCTTCATCTCATCAGCATCTTCATTAACATCATCATCGTCGTCTTCATCGTAGTCATCTTCATCATCGTCGGCGACGTCGTCATCATTGTCGTCATCATCATCATCATCATCAGCATCATCATCATCATCATCATCATCATCATCATCATCCTCACCACCACCACCACCGCCACCACCACCACCACCACCACCACCACCACCACCACCACCACCACCGCCACCACCGCCACCACCACCACCGTCATCATCATCATCATCATCATCATCATCATCATCATCATCATCATCATCATCATCATCGTCTTAGGCGTCGTCATCATTAGCATTACTGTCGTAGTCATCAGAATTGTCGTCATCAGAATTGTCGTAGTCATTATTGCCATCATCATCATCATCATCATCATCATCATCATCATCATCATCATCATCATCATCATCATTTATCATCCTCGTCGTTTTCATCAACATCATACTAATCATCATTATATTGATTCATCAAGCGCCTTATCGTCTGATATGGCGATCATGCGGTCTTCATCAGCAGGTATCATTTCTTGTGTTGACACCTTTCCTGACTCTGGTACTCAGTTGTCAAGAATCTTCTGTCATTGTCTTCCTTTACCTCTCTTTTCAAATATATTTCCAATTGTCACATGTCACGCTACTACTTCTAGTAGCACGCGACTGATTTTCTCTATTACCAGCGTCCTTCGCCATCAGGCGAACCCACTCCAACTTCTGAAGTACTTGTAATTTACACCCCCCAGTCAACGACGCGAAGTCAACATTTTAGTCCAACTGACTTGTGTAGGGATTGAACCCGCTATCTCGGCATCAGCACACTGGAAGTTTAAAAGCTAGCGTCCTTATCCATTCGGCCACACTGACCCACTGTGTGGCAGTGAATCATAGAATGTGAATGGACAAATGAGGAAGAGCTTGAAGGCAGCAGTGGTGTGGGTTTGAGTTGCTTGTAGCGAATACTTTGGACTGCCGGAGCAACTAACAACGGTTGACTGGGAAATGCTAATGAAAGTGGAAAATTATTCAGGGCTATAGGAAACAGACAGACGCGGTAGTGTGGTCATAAAATGAGACGCGACGAATTGGAGAATTTCGTGACAACTGGACGGATCAATGGTGAAAGT
The DNA here is from genome assembly GCA_014155875.1 of Cepaea nemoralis. Lineage (NCBI taxonomy): Eukaryota > Metazoa > Mollusca > Gastropoda > Stylommatophora > Helicidae > Cepaea > Cepaea nemoralis. The sequence goes on along the minus strand of JACEFZ010010473.1, from coordinate 464,314 downwards.
GGAAGGTTGGGAGAAATTATGGTTTGATGGCCTCAATCGCCGTGACCATCATCGTCATGGTTATTATTATCATAATCACTACTATTATCATAATATCATCATTATCATAATAGCATCAGTATAAACATCACCATTATCATCATAATAACATCATTATTATAATATCATCATTATCATAATATCATCATTATCATACAATCATCATTATCATAATAGCATCATTATCATAATCATCATCATTATCATGATATCATCATTATCATAGTATCATCAATATCATAATAGTAATCATTATCATAATAACCAGAATTCAATGAGCTGTCCCGTCTTTCGACATTTCCTTCTACTATAAGCCAGGTGTCCCGTTCCTGGTGCTGCCATGTGTATGTTATCTGTCACATCTTGCACCCATCTACGTTCTGTCACATTTTAAATTCATCTACGTTCTGTCACACCATGAACCCATCTAAGTTCTGTCACATCATGAACCCATCTACGTTCTGTCACATCGTGAATCCATCTACGTTCTGTCACATCTTGAATTCATCTAAATTCTGTCACATCATGAACCCATCTACGTTCTGTCACATCATGAACCCATCTACGTTCTGTCACATCGTGAATCCATCTACGTTCTGTCACATCTTGAATTCATCTAAATTCTGTCACATCATGAACCCATCTACGTTCTGTCACATCATGAACCCATCTACATTCTGTCACATCGTGAATCCATCTACGTTCTGTCACATCTTGAATTCATCTAAATTCTGTCACAGCATGAACCCATCTACGTTCTGTCACATCATGAACCCATCTACGTTCTGTCACATCTTGCATCCATCTACGTTCTGTCACACCATGAACCCATCTACGTTCTGGTCCTTTTCGTCTCAGCTTCTGCGGTCCGCCTCTCTCCGTAGTTATCTTTCGCAACATGCATCCGGCAGAGTGGCCGGTTTCCATTCAACAATCATAAATAAAGAATATACGTTGGAACCTTTCCCCAGGACACGCTGGTGTGGTGGGAAACGAGCAGGTGGACAGATTGGCTGGGTCTGCGCGACTTGGTGGGGAATGGTGCATGATAAGGCGGATGTGGTCGGGGCCCTTATGGACCGTTTCTATATATATAAAATGCAATGTATGTCTGTCTGTATGTTATTGAGGTTAGTCGACAAATCATCCTCATTGCACATCGAACCATTCAGTCCATAAGTGCTCGGATCCCCTCCTCAGCAAATCCCGCAGCGTGTAACGACGCCAGTTCTGTGTTGGTTTATCAATCTTCTTTGGCTTCCTGCGTAGTGTTCTTGTTTGGCCACCCCTCTTTTAATTTGCTGCTCTCGCAGTCTGGCCATTGTTGTAGATTCACAGTCATCACTTGGTTCTCGCAAAAGTCTTACTTCTCGTAGAGCATTCAGAATGTCAGCCTGGTCCATGGCGCGTCCGCCCTCCACAGTAGCCTCACCTGCGAGCTTGTCAGCCCGCTCATTTCCTTGTACTCCCGCATGCCCTGGCACGAAGATGAAAATAATCTTTGCCAGCCGAGACCGCTCAAGAGGCAGCAACCATTCTCTTCGGATCGACCCCTCCTCTATCCTCTTGATCATGTTCATTGAGTCGCTAAGGAAACAAGCCCTAGTGAATGTCTGTGTCTCGAGCCATGTTATTGCTTTACTTACTGCCATGACTTCCATGGTCAGGCTACTTGTGGTTTCAGTGAAAGCACCAGAGTCCTCCTTCACTAATTCTCCCTCCGGCCCGAGCTGTAAAGGCCCATGAGCTTCTCACATGACGGACGACCGACCCATCTGTGTAGATGACCGCGTCACCGTCTAGCGAATTCTCGAAAATCAACGCTTGTACTTCAGCCTCAACAGCAGCCGGATTTTCTTGTCTTCATTTTCTATCTAGTTGGATGCAAACTGAAAAGGATGTGCAGAAGTCTGTTGGCACTTGCACCCACTCCTCGCCAGGTTCTAAGTCCTCAAGTGAACACACCTGTTGAAGAATGTCTTCGGCTTGACCCATCCACGACCGTCCTCTTTTTAACCTGCTGCCCTTCACCTTCCTAATTTCACTATGCAGTGGATGTTGTGTGTTTGCGTTAATTCTGAGGTAGGCGCGTGCCCTGCAAACTTGTATTCTCTCTTCAATGGTTGGAAAATCAAGAAGGTAGCGCATCGCCCTGCATGCTGTATCTCTTGTACATCCAAGAATAATGCGCATAGCTTCATTCTGTATCCTTTCCATCCTTTCTATCTGCTTATGGCTGAGAGTCAGGATTGCCATTGCATACTCCAAAACAGACATGACCAGCCCCTCGTACAGAAGACATAGATGGCGCTGCTCACAGTTTGCTGCCGCCATCACCCGCATCGCTGCCAAACCCCGCTTGGCCTTTGTTATCACCTGGTCTATGTGCACATTATAAGCAAGGCTTCGATCAAACCGTATCCCCAGGTAATTCATTGCCTGCGTTCTTTCCACCGTCTCTGAACACAGCATTACAGTTGGTGTTGGAGTGTTGACAATATGATTATTCAACGAGAACCAAGTCACTGTTGCCTTTGTTGGGTTGACCATTGCCCCAGCTTCATCACACCAAGTTACTTATGCGATTGAGTTCGGTTTGTAGTTCCACAGCAACCTCCTCTCTATCCTTACCCTGACGATACACTAAAACATCATCGGCATATGACAATGTCCTGCCAGGTCCAGTGATCTGCTCACTGGTGATTCTCACTGTGTAGGCGTTGAACAGTACCGGAGATAATGGTGATCCCTGTGGTAGGCCAGGATATATTGTTGTTGGTTCCGAAGTCCAACTGCCACATCTAAAAACTACTTTCCGTTGGAAGAGGGCTGCAGCGATCCAACTAAAGAGGAATGGACTTACGTTTAGTTCAAGAAGCTGAAACATTAAAAAATCCAGTGGTACTCTGTTGTGTGCGTCCTCAAGATCAATCGCTGCAGCAACGGTTTCAGTGCCTGAGTGGAAACCTTCATAGACATCATGGGCAAAGACTGCTGCATTGGTCCAGGTTTCTCTTTTTGGACGGTACCCACCCAGGGTAGGTGGGAAAACACCTTGCCTCTCTAGTTGGCTTGATATTTTCCTGGCAATTACCTTCTCCAGCAGCTTGCCTATTGTATTCTGCATGGTTATAATTCGATATCCCTGAATTTTTTGTGTGGTCTTTGTCAGGCTTCGGCAAGGGAATCAGATAGCTGTGTAACCATTCCTCCTTGATGCTAGCACTCCCTATACTGTTGTTGTACATGTCTGCTAGTTTCTCTAGCTCATTGTCGGTACACCTATTTATGTCGTCGTATCTTATGCCATCAGGACCTGGAGCACTGTTTTTTGATCGTCGAAGCACAGCCTTGATTTCTTTCACTGTCACTGTGTCTTCATCCGAAGTGTTCTGGGCCTTGCATCTGTCTGAGGTGACCTCCTTGGCCAGATTCCGGCCTCCCATGTCTGTCTGGTTGCTCTGCTCAAGGTAGCGTTCAAAGAGGGCTTTGCCCTTGTCCTCGTCAGTCTTCTGCCAGATGAGGTCAGCACCTTGGAAGTCAGAAATGCTCTTATTCTTGACTACACCACTCATGCTTTTATGTAGTCGCCAGAACAATTTCAGTGACTTGTCTGTGCTTACTCTTTGACACACCTCTGCCCATTTTTCGCTTTTAACCACCTTGACCAGTTTTTTAAAATAGCTTACTTTTGTGTGCATCTCTCTTTCTAAGTGCAAGCAGAGACTAGGATGACCAGCTCTGTTCTTCTTGGCATTTTGCCATCTCCTTACAGCACTACGCTTATCCACCCAAGCCTTCTCCACCTCGAAACTCCACCGCGGTGGCTGCTCCCAGCTTTTTTTCCTGCCCTGAAACGTTCTGCGCTTGTCACGTCTTATTTTACTCACCACATCTTGCCCTGTACTGTCATACTGGAACGTCTTTACCTTTAGCTTGTGCTGCCTGGTTCTGCCTTTCTCCACCAATATGCTGCAAGGGTGGTGGTCGCTGCCATGGTGTCCTAGGACACCCCATCTACACACTGTAGTGAGTGAAGGTGAAACTAGCGCCAGATGTTATTGATGCGTTCGCAAACGGTCCATCCGATTGAGATGAAATTTTCTACCAATTTTTTTTCCCATTCCCGTGCAACGAACTGTCATAGTTTGTTAGTGTACAAACAGTTATTTACTTAATAAAATTTAATATTTTAATTTACATTATAATTTATATATAGCGACGGGAGTTAACTTAAGAAAAGTTGTATCAAGGGACATAACTTTTAATAGCTTTACATTTTTAAAATTTAAATAATTGTTGCATTTTGCTCAAAGCTTTATAAAATGTTTATCTACAATTATCTACAGGCATACGCGTTATAATATATAATGATAAAATATTTAAGGCATTTTCAAAGTTTTCATAAAAATAATGCATCTATTTTAAATAAGTGAAAATTTTCTAACTCATCTTTGTATTTCTCTTCGACATCTATACAGTCATCCCAGCATTTATTGGGTTTTCGTGATATCTTGGTAAGTTTACGTTCAGTAGTTTCAGATTGCCCTATCTAGTTATTGGGATGGAGATTGTTCTCTTTCAATCTGTTCGCCATATTTCCGGGAACGGGAACGGGAGCTTATATGACTACTAATATGAATTAAATGAGACGCTCCCCACCAGGGACTGGGCGAAGCCGGGCCGGGTCGTATTTTTTGGGAACGGAAACGGGAGCAGGGGCCGAATATGAATTAAATGAGACTGCTCCCCGCCAGGTACTGGGCGAAGCCGGGACGGGTCGTCTAGTGTTTAATAAAGAAGAACAGATGGATTATGATAACTTGGAGAGAATTTTACAGGGAGTGACCAGAGGTTCTGGCCGACACTCGGGACCCCGAAGAAAGGCCGGACCACTACTGATGCCATTAGTATTGGGACTCTTAGCCGGCTGTTGCAGATGAGGATGAAACACGTTTGGGAGTGCCCTGAATGCTGTGATGTCGGTTCTTGACCCAACTCAACTCCACGGTGTCAAACATTCAGTCTCAGACCAACCCTCTTTAGTCGCCTGATACGGCACGCACAGAAGATCTACACTGTGACTATTCTATACATCTCCTTTGGGGCCTCGGTAACATCCTCATCATCATTCAGTACCTTGCCGGCTGGCGTGGGTAATCATGCCTCGCCCCACATTGCGACCTCCGACGGCATGGGTCGATTCTTGTGTTGACTCCCTTCCGTGCTATGACACAAGACTGCCAAGAATCTTCTCACGCTGACTTACTCTATCTTTCTTTCCCCAACATTTTTTTGGTTGTATATCCTATTTACAGAACATCGCTATCAACACCAGCACTGCTGTTGTTGATGTCTTGGTACGTTTACGTTCAGCAGTTTGCCATTGCTTTCTGAACGACCGGCTCCCATACCATCACTTTAAAACATTGGTCTGCTGCCAAATCGGTCGCAGCTGTGTTTCGAACGCAGGTAAGCGGAATTACGAATCGCGTCCGTAACGTCTTTGCCACAGAGACCGGCTTTCCGCAACATTGGGGCGGGGAAATCGGGCCATCATGGACCATACTCAAGTTTAAAGCGAGCAAACGAAAAAGAAGTTCGATAAGTGGCTGATTCGGTCACGACACTATTAATCTCAGGTTGTGTCACGGGATACTGTGAGCTTAGTGATTCCCTAATAAACTGGAATATAAAAATTACTTGCAATGTATGAGGATGGAATAACAATCGAGTACTTTAGTCTGAGGTGAGGACAAAGTGAAGGTTATTGACCGAATGGTATAGACGACAGATACCGTTGTTAGCAGGGGTCATTGACTGCCGATCTTATCGGACAAACAACACGGAGACGGGAGGTGGAGGAAAAACACGAAGACGTGGATCAAAGCGTTAAAACTGATTGATGTACGAGAGTTTGGGAAAGCGGGGAGTAGCGGAGAAGACGAGACGGAGCGGCCAGGAACGAATACGTGATTTCACAGACTTTTGATGTGAAGGAAACGGCAAATTAGATTGTTGATGTAGTGACATCAAAAGAGAACGGAGAATTGGACCCAGGTATATATAGTTGGAAACTTGTTTTTGTGGGTTAGTGTGCTACCAAACTGGACGGAGAATGGATCTATGCGTCCTTAATTAGGAAAGAAATATTAGTCCCTTATTGTTTAAAGGCGATGGGACATTGGTGCTTATGTGCTTGTGTATTTCGATTCATGGACTAACATAGATTATATAAGGTAATCTAGTTTTAGCTTAGGAATATAGCATCGGGAACTAGGTGTCTGTGCTTTGCTGTTAATATGTCTTCGTTTAGCTAATCTAATATTTCCTTCTTTTAGCTAATCGTTTAGACTTTAGTGAACTCATCTGTCTTATGTCAGAGTATCTTTCGGAAGCGTCTAAGTACGGCCGGGAGACATGCTCACACATAAGAATTAGTCTGAAGCAGACCCATATCACATGGTTATATATATATCACCCACAGGTTGCACGAAAACTCCTGACATATTCAGAGAAGATTAAAGAAATTAACTTCACTTGTGCAGAGAAAATACTTCACTAGAACAACTTAAACATAGCCATTCACTAATCGTGGGCCGACATAACGAATTGCAAATAACAGGTTTTTTGAAAACCATGGAAAGGACTTTCATTCTATAAAGGCAGAGCGACATAGGCTAAATATATTTGAATTGGGTACTCACCTAAAAGAAACATTGAAGAACTCAAGAACAGTTTACATGTATTCAAAAACTGTTAAGTAATTAAGAGACAGTGGTGATGTGTTTCAGTGATGGATTTTACTATCTTCCAAGAAAGGGAAATATGCTGAATTCAAACTTATCATAATCGCATGATTTTATAGTGATCAAACGGTGAACATTTTTTCAATATTGGATTACGTCCAGACTCAAGCGGAGCGGAGCATCCAGGGTGAGAGCTGTCCATATATGTGTGATGTCTTGTTGCATGGCCGTATGCAGATGAGAGATGTGATACGGAGCATAGACATTCAGAGTCCTATCTCGCACTCACAATAGAAGACACTACAAATTACATATACACATTCAATACATACAACTGACATAGTTTTCAGCAATAAATATTTTATTAATTGTTGGAGGAAACTGTTGTCAGGGTATGTTATGAAGGAATAAGAGAGAGAGAGAGAGAGAGAGAGAGAGAGAGAGAGAGAGAGAGAGAGAGAGAGAGAGAGAGAGAGAGAGAGAGAGAGAGAGAGATAGTGAGTAGAAGACAGAACGGAGGAGTGTAGACAAAAGTCTGTCAATAATTCCCAAGTATAAGGATCTTAAAGGTGTGCTTGTTGAGTCCACTTTCCTCCAGGGACGACAAGCGACAGGTTGGTTGGTTAATTAGTCGCGAGTCCAACTTCACGGCGACTCGCCCCATTATGCACCGTTCCTGTGCACGTGCATATCACACAAAATGATCCTCACTGCCCTATGTGTTATGTGGAACAGACGTGAAGAATGCTCTATTACTTCCTTATAGAAGTTCAATCTGAGGCAGGGATGGACCCTAATTACAACTTCTCTTCCGGGGTTTAACCGGGTAGGAGAAATGGAAGATGAGGAACAACAAGGTCCCTTTGCTCCAAAGTCCATACTAAATGCACAGTTAGAGTCAATTGTAGTAATTATGGGTTGGTACAGGCATCGATTATCAATGAGTCGAAGTAAAAATAATGTACAGGCGTCTGTAAAGAAGGTAGTTTGCCATTGCTTTCTTTCTAGACATCTTTCTAGGCAGTGATCATACTGGTCGATGACCGCAGCCGTTGTCTCCAAAATGACATCCTCTGCCTACCATCGTGAAATTTGAGACCATAACCTACAACTCTCTGTCGGCTGCTCTTCAACTCCATCCACCACTTGCACCCATAGCTTAAAGTGCTCCCTGAGAGGGTCTAAACAGGTATTCCATCTGCAAGTCCCAGAAGAAACAAATGAAAACCGTAAACTGATTAGAGAAATTGGACGTAGACAGTCAATATTTTATGGGCACGTTATGAGAGGAAATAAATTATAGAACTTGGTGACAATTGGAAAGAGTAAGAGGAAAAGAATAAGGGGAAAGATGAGAAGTAAATACCTGGATGGTTTGGCCTTGTGACATGGTCGAGACAAGAACACAGAGCTGATCCACGACTCTGGTGATCGTGTGAGATGGCGAAACATGACCGCTCAAGCTTATCGACATGGCACATGATGATGTACAAAAACTCACTAGCAGCCCAGACAGCGCAGTGACTTGCACGTCCGCCTGCCCGTCCGGTAGTCAAGAGTTCGAATCCTCTTTGACGCGGACATTATTTCCATTGATCTGGACTCCTTGTTAGACCTTGGCTAAAACTGATATCTGGACATTTCCTGGCAAGTAAAGTGACACTGACCGCATCAATAATCGAGAGGCAATTGGTCTAAAAATAGAGCCCTGGCACCATATACCCAATATAATCCTGTTGACGCGAAGAGTGCTCCTTTACTTCCTTACTGAAGCTCAAGTGCCTACATAAGAGGGAGGATGTATTACAGAGGTCAAGACCTGAATGAGACAAGCAAAATCTGTATTTATCACATTGGGACCTTGCCGTCTTCACAGACGATAGTTTGTTACATTGTGCTTCGTAGCACAATGCCTGAGCTGAATTGTGTGCTTCATAGCAGAATGCTTGGGCTGAATTGTGTGCTTTATAGCACAGTGCTTGTGCTGAATTGTGTGCTTCATAGGACACTGCCTGGGCTTAATTGTAGAGACCATGTGTTGCCCATACAGCATGATGCCTCTCTCGGCCTGCCTAGTTTACTCCAGAGGACAGGTAACACCAATAAATCTGAAACAAGACAAGCTGCAGAAGTTGCCGGATTAGCAAGGCAATGCCCTAACTGTCCACCTATTGGAGCTTCTATCCCAGACCAGTTGCCAACCCGGTTTGCCCTGCCATGACATTTAGTCGTTAGGTTGCATTTCCTCGCCCTAGGATAAGGATTGTACCCTCCCAGTTACACTCCTCCGCCTGAAGCCGATGCCAAAATGTGGGGTGTCGGATGTGGTGAGCGCCGCCCAACATTCGGCGCTAACCGAAAGCAGGTAGTACTCTGTACTGCCATACGGTAGCTCAGTCATATCTGGCTAAGACCCAATATTCTGCGCTAACAGAAAGCGGGTAGTACCGTCTACTTTCATACACTCAGTCATATCTAAGACCCAACATTCGGCCTTAACAGAAAGCAGGTAGTACCGTCTACTGTCCTACTGTAGCTCAGTCATATCTAAGATCAGTAGTGATCAAATGAAGAACATTTTATGCAAAAAGACCTCGCCATGAGAGATTAGAAAACTCGTTCTTCCACTGCCCTACAGCACCACACGGACGCGTTTGTGTAACAGTTATGGCCTTACGCTGGCACATGAGCAAGAGCTCGGTAGTCTCCGTGGAGAAACGATTACACCTCTTGCCTCGCGCTCCGAAGATTGTGAGTTTGATTCCGGGCCACGTCGTTTGGTTCACGAGTGCGGTTTTCTCGGAGACTCCCGGGGGTCGTCGCTGGAGCTACAGAGTTCGTGCTTTGTACGACGCGTACAGCAGGACATTCAGCGGAAAGGGACTGAGCCATGTAGGATAAAACACGGTGCAATGAAGTCGATCTTCTGGACCTTATAACCCTTTTTGTTAGCATGAGGCTCCCGGACAAGAATTTCAATGTCAGATCTCGACGTTCCTTATGGGAAAGAAAGACTGACCACTTATTCCTGCTTGCCCTCCGGCCTACAAAATATGATGGTCTGAAGACATCCCATAACCACATACCAACAGCACATTCCTGCTACGGGATTACAAAAACATAGAACCAATTTTAATTTAGGCTTGTAGAGATCAATATGGTCGAGTTGATAAGAGAACTCGCTATTAAAATTCTTGTGCGCTGATGCCGAAGTAGCGGGTTCAACCCCTACACAAGTCAGTTTTACTAAAATGTTGACTATTCGTCCTTGACTTGGGGGCGTAAATTACAAGTACCTCAGAAGTCGGAGTAGGTTCGCCTGATAGGGAGGGACACTAGTAATATAGAAAATCAGTCGAGTGCTACTATAGTATGTCCACATTTGTTTGTCGGAATATAAACATCCATATCTCAGTAACCAACTGAGAGAAAATTATGAGATTTAGTATATAACCTTATCATTATGTCCACCCATCAAAAAATTTTTGTTCTGGAGATTTTACAACAGATTTCAAAGTTTGTTTATATGCGGTATATAATTTACGGTTCTGAGATGAAATTCATAATTTTAAATGTATTACAGCGTAGCCAGACAATCAGCGCTCAATGTTGAATATTGTACGTGTTTTGAAGGGATTGGCCTTATGCCAACTACCCGCGTTGTTCAAACAAGGACTGTTCAGAGGTGTCTCAAAATGTGGGTTATTTCATGAAACCTGATTAATATGTTTTTTTTTTTTTTTAAATCTTACCACTTATCGCTAACATTGAAATGTGTGAATATTTTTCAATGGGATTTAATGCGAAATTGTACACTTCAAGAATCGCTATGAAGTTGTACACATATTTTTGTCAAGAAGCTGATCGCAGGAAACTGTTTTATACTATTACAAATTCCGAAAAAAGAACAGTGCATGCATTGGGTTTGAGTCGATGGGTGCAAGAATCTGAAATTAAACCACCACGCAATAACAAAACGGTAGGTAGAAAGATTATTGTAGACAGCTTTGACAAAGATGTCATAAGGCGAGCTATTATAAAAATGCTTTTAAAAGTCGACAGGGTCGACTTCATTGCACCGGGTTCTATCCCATATGGCTCGGTCTCTTTCCGCAGCGCGGAAAGCATCGCACAAAGCACGAACTCCGCAGCTCTAGCGACGACCCACAGAAGTCTCCGAAAAATTTAACTCGTGAACCGAAGGATGCGGCCCGGAATCGAACCCACGATCTTTGGAGCCCGAGTCAACAGGCTTGACCACTTCGCCACGGAGACTCCTAAAATTATAAAAATTTTGGATTTTATATCCAGGATTATCCAGCATTATAAAAATGCTGGATGCCAAAGAAACAGTGACTGTAAGAAAACTTAGGGTTTGGTTGAGAAAGAACAATAACATAGAGCTATCCAAAACAACTTTGTGGAAAATTATAAGGACATTATCTTCACTTTTTGAAAGTACAAGGGCGATAGAAATATTCTTTGCGAGCAACCGCATTTAGGAGCCTTGAGAAGCAGATACCTACGTGAAATAAGGGAAATACGCAAAGAAAATTATGACATAGTGTATTTGGATGAGACGTGGATCAATGCGCACCACACAAGTGAAAAGGAATGGCAATCAATGGATGGAAAGATAAAGCGTTATGTGCCCAGTAGTAAAGGACAGCGTTTGGTCATAGCCTATGCTGGTAGTACTCATAATGGCTTACTACAGAATGCTGGGCTCGTGTTCGTATCAAAGCATACAGACAATAGGGAGTATCATAATGAGATCAATGGTAATGTATTTAGAGATTGGCTCGAGAATACAGTACTTCCATCCCTTGATAGACCGTCTTGTCTAATCATGGACAATGCATCATATCACAATGTTGTTGCCCAAGAAGACAAAATACCTACGGCATCGGGCACAAAGGAAGCAATAAAGATATGGCTCCGAAGGGAAAATATACCATTTCCAGAAACATATTTCAAGCTACAGTAGTTGTCCCTTGTAAAACAGGCGCAAAAAAAGCAAGAAATTTCAAATCGACAAGTTGATAGAAGAGCATGGCCATAGGTGCTTGAGACTTCCGCCGTATCATTCTCATTTAAACCCTATAGAACTTGTGTGGGCTAAAATTAAAGGACAAGTGGCAGCTGCCAATACTACATTCAAATTGTCTGACGTCAAGATACTAACCCAGTCCGCGCTATTAAATATTGATAAAGTTACTGGAAAAAATGTGAGGACCATGTGTTGAAAGAGGAAGAGGACTATTGGAGAAAGGATGGATTGAATTTTATGCAACCGAGAGCAATCATCAACCTACTGGAATCGTCCGACACAGATTAAGGTCTGAGCAGATCGCAGACCTTAATCTACGTACACACTTACTGGGATATTTTGCTCCAACTATTCAGACGAATTGCAGGCCCTAAACATTACAGCATCAGCATAATGTCAATGGCAACAGTTTGTATTCCACAGTGATGAATTTTCAATTCCGCAAGCCCTCAGCGGTGACAAACAACTGTATTGAAAAAACACACACACACACACACACACACACACACACACACACACACACACACACACACACACACACACACACACACACACACACACACACACTAAACGCATTGAATACCAACAGAAGAGTAATATTGCGGTGGAAACTGACATATTGTGGCATAACAAGAAACGTGAGAGCAAACACGTTGTCAAATTAGGGGACAACACACGTGCATACGAATCAATCTATAAACTTCAATGAAAAGAGGACCAACATCTTTGTCGTTAAGAAGAAAGCCCACTACAGAGACACTGACAACTATTTTCATAGTGCAAAACAGGTAATCATGTTCCGTCTCTGAACGGTAAACAGCAGAGTAGACAGTCTTTCACGAAGACTCAAAGCGGGTCTGTCACCCATGTGTACGTGTGAACAAACTACACAGACAGCTGAACAGATCCTTAAAAATGGAAACATGATGACTAAATTGCGGTATCATTTCTGGTCACTCCATACGCACATTAACGCACAGCTATTTGGAAGCTTTCACGAACTCAATATAAAAAGCTAAATGCATCCTAGTAACATGAATACTTGTGTACAATTATTAACCAGCAGCTGAAGAAACAAGAAGGAAATAACAAATAAGGTAAGAAATATATTCCATCTACTTTCCTGTCAATTTATTCATTATTTACTCCATACCTCTGTACATTCTCTGTCTTTACTAATATTACACATTGCACCCCTCTCGGGATTCTCCGTGGTGAAGTGGTCAAGCCGTCTGACTCGGGCTCCGAGGGTTGTATGTTCGATTCCTTCATTTCACGAGTGCATTTTTTCGGAGAATCCAGAGGGTCGTCGCTGGAGATACGGAGTTCCTGCTTTGTGCCACGATTTCCGCCCTGCGGAAAGAGACTGAGGCATATGGGATAAAAACCCGGTGCAATGCTACTTTAAGCTACTTTTTTATTGCACCCACTCCCATACGAATCTGGCTACGCCTTGTACTTGTGTCCTTACCAGAAATAACGTGGTTTACTGTAAGACTAGTTTGTTAGCGTGAATTCACTACATTTCCCCCAAAACATCAAAGAAATGTTGCCGCTTTCAATGATTTAAGTTGCTTTTGGACCTATCAAAGACACATTCCTTGGGTGGGGGTAAATATAAGACGGCTGGAAAAATTTCATAACGATGCAACAGACAGTTTTCAAAAATAATTGATCGTGAATGAAGGCGTTCTTTGTGGGACATACTATAGAAGTAGTAGCGTGGCATGTGACAACTGGAACTATTTTTGGAAAGAAAGGTAGAGGAAGATAATGATAGAACATTTTTGACAACACAAGAAGTCATACATGCGGATGAAGACAGCAAGGCGTGGGAATATGCATGATCGCCCACATCGCCGTATTGAGTGTGTGTGTGTGTGTGTGTGTGTGTGTGTGTGTGTGTGTGTGTGTGTGTGTGTGTGTGTGAGAGAGAGAGAGTGAGAGAGATGGAGCGAAAATCAGAGGAAGAGATCGGGAGAAAGTGAGAGAGAGTGATAGAGTGAGAGGAAGAGAAGTTGAGAGGGGGAGAGAGATACAGTGAGAGAGTGGGAGAGAGAGCGAAAAGGAGAGAGTGGGAGGGAGGGAGAAAGAGTGGGACAGGAGAGAGAGAGAGAGTGAGAAAGAGGGAGAGAGTGGAGATGCCACATAGCGGTCACGCACACCACCAAATGTGAATGGGGATATTCCCAAGAATAAGAATAGATAACTAGTTGACCGTGGAAACTAGGGCGGACGTGGACATCGTCATAGACAGCAACGAGAGACGCTGGGACTTCGTGATACGGATAAGATGTGTTTCTGAAGGCTCGCTATGAAGGTGACACCTGGAGGCCGTGATTTCAGGATGAAACAGCTGGGACTCCGGAGAGGAATTTATTGAGGCGACAACGGTGAATGGATCGGGAATGGAAATCCACCTAGACTGAATTTTAGTATCCAAGAAATTGAGCTGAAGAATGGATAGGAAGGCTTCAAGGGCGACGAGCTGGTTTGGGAGCTCAGGGGTGGATGTATTTGAGTAGGTGCCGATCCTGTGGTTAGGGATCAGCCTGCTTTTCTGCCAGAGTTTTAATCCTGTTACCGGTGGCGGAAATAAACGTCTGGAAAATCGTTCGCTTCACTTGAGTATGCTGTTCTGAATCGTTCTGTTATCAAGTTCCGATTTTTCGATGATGCTTTTTGTGTTTGCTCCAGTTGCGTTTAGCGGACAGGCACATTGAGACATGTGGGGGTCGTTTCTGGACACCGTTTGTTGATCAACATAAATTCCCGCCAGTTTCTAAGAGCTGAACATAAGGAATTACGCACCAGCGGCGCAGTTCACACCGTGCTACACAGAAAGAAACAACACAAGAATTGTCACGTCATAAGGAGACAAAGATGGTGAAGACCCATAAAGGTAAAGTCTAATTTACTTCACAATTTATAATTGCGCAGTGTGTCGATACGAATAGACATTGTCACCAATATCGACAAGTATGCAGACATAGAATAGTGCGCACAACCCAAAACATAAAGTGAAACACGATTTCAAGAACGTTTTTTAGAAGCACGTAAGAAACGCACGTTTTTACAAGTAACCACTATTGTATGAACATTATTGACAATTTGATATAAAACTGAAGATTTTTTACTATTGTGCAAATTGAAAAGTCATGCACATGTCTTACGTCACTAAATTATGAGCAAATAAAAACAGATTCTCTATTGAATTACGCGACATTTGAATACTTACTCGACATATATTCTGTCGCGCTTACAAAGAAGGAGTCTTTGTCCTCCAACTTGACTCTTCCACTCTTTCACATATCTAACGTCAAGAACATTGAAGTACACTGATCATCGCTGAGGAAGTAACTATAAGATTTTGAAGAAAGCGATGGATAAGCGTTGAATACCACAGAGTATACGGGACGAAGAACATTTACATAGTACAGTTATGCTACGATGCACATGGAAACATACTTATAGACACATATACGTTAATGGCACACTTTACCCAATTTAAACGATAACATTCCACACTGGGACATTACATTTATTATATCTTGGACATTGAAGGACATCGCTACTACACATCACCATGACAGGATACTGCACATGCACGTCAAGATTCTACGAGACACTACACATCATCTGGAAAGCATCAACACTATACACGGAGTGACATTAATTACATTAATTATTGTGGGCGTGATACCAAATTTGTTCACGCAGAACTGAAAACGAGAATCATTTGAGGACTTTCTTTGTGGGCAACAGTCATTCCGATACCCACACCAGACATTCGTCAGGAGAAGGCTACATTAAATCAAGGTTCGTCGTGTATACCCAAACCAATCACGATTCGCATGGGTTGGTCACGGACCGCGTGGTTCAGGGTTTGAGTGCAAGTTTATTGTACTCTCGTGAAAGGCAGGAGCAACAAGCAATTTATCTGTGACATACAGTTCGCTCCTCGTGTATATCTGGACCGACATACCCACAACTGCATACCAATATTGATACGACATTCAACATATTTATTCGCTACTAAATTTTCGAGCGACTGAGATTGCAGGAGAGCCGGAAAAAGGCCAGTAAATTGTGTTTGTTATTAATTAGTATAACAGTGAGTGCTAAGAAGGCTATTTATCTTTATTGTGGGAGGTTGGAAGGGCCTTGATGAGGTTATTACTTGATTGGTTCATGAAGTGATTTGTGTGTTGAAAGTCGCCAGGTCATTACGAATTAATTTTTTTTTGTTTTGATCTTGCAGGTGTAAACGCACTACCGTTGTCTTGTCCTAACTGTAGTAGTATAGTATGTGCATTATCCGTTAAAAATTTGTGGATAAATTTTGTTATTGTTTGTAAACAGTAATATGTATTTGCGTCACTCGTCAATCGTCTTTTATGATTGTTAGTTGTCTTGCGTTGCATATATTTTATATTGGATATATTTCTTCATATTTATTTCTCTAGTTTATATCTGTTTCGTTCATTATAGAGATATTTACTTGATTCTTTTGTAGTGTTCGAATCTACCACTACAGGTTTAATTGAGTTCATATTTGCTCAACTGTGATACTACGCTACCTTACTATCTGAGTGATAGTGATTTGAGACAATATCACAATTTTGTCGATTCTTTTCTTCTCTTGCCTACTTCCATATTTATTTCAGCCAGATAGCTCATTTTACAGGTAGGACAATAGGACAAGATGTCTACACTATAATTTTTCATTATGTTGGGTGAGAAGACTGGTTTAACTGGTTCTGAACTTAGAGAATGGGAGAAAGCATGAGTTCAGTGAACAACAGAAGCGTGACAAGGAGTAACGGCAGGAAAAATTGGCAGCAGAGAAGGAAGCTAGACAACTTCAAGCTAAACGTGAGAGGGAGGAAAGACAAGAAAAAATAGCAGCGGAAAAAGAAGCCAAACAACTTGAGAGAGAATTGAAGGAAAAAGAGATGGCTATCAGACAAAATGAGATAGTTTTGGAACGCGAACGAATGAAGGCTAGAGAAAAAGAATTAACTTTGGAACGCGAAAGGATTGCAGCTGAAAAATAGAAGCTAATTATGGAAATGCAATTGAAACAAATGCGAATAGCCGCAGAAATAACTACAATGAGGAGAAAGATGGAAGAAAAACAGATAACCGCAGAGGCAGAGTTAAAGGCAAGACAGATAACCGTAGAGGCAGAGTTAAAGGCAAGACAAATAGCCGTAGAGGCAGAAATCAAACAAAAACGACTCGCACTTGAAAAGGAGAATCTTGCAAAGGAAACAATTTGGAAGGAGCAAATGAGGAAACAAAGACAAATGTATGAAATAAAAGAAAGTAATAACACAGGTAAAGTATGTGCTACAGTATTGAAAGAACCGAACGCCAGAGATTTCGTTCAGAAAGTAACTATCGAACACAAGTCTAACGAAACACTTACAAGTACAAATGCCCAAATTGAAACAACACAAGAAGAAGAAAAAGAAATTAAAGAAGAAAAGACGCAAATGGAACAGGGTACATCAACTGTAGACATACAGAATACAACGATATTGAGTGATAGCACAACGGTAAATAATTGCGAATACCAAGATTTACACAAAGTAAATGAACCCAAACATGAAGAAATAACTATTATAAAAAAACAAACCAGAAAGAAACTTGTAGATTGGTTAACAGAAACCAAGAAATACACAACAAACATTTGTGCGCAAATCACAACAAAGGTTGTAAACTTTAGAATAAAGGCAAAGATATACTTTACAAACTTGATAAGAAAATACAAAAGATACACAAGACTGAAAACAATTACATTGTTCCAATCAACAAACTTACAATGTACAAATATTGGCATGCGTGCAGAAGAGAGATTTTATAGGTTTGAAACAAAGAAAGAAAGAAAGAAAGTGAATAAAACGAAGACTGAAAGGAATAAATAAAGAAAAACAAAATGGGATGAATGTGAAAGTGTTTGATTCATATCAACACATAATACACTACAGACACATTAGGTCTTGGGTCTTATTGCTAGGTGTCACTGATATAAATATATACGTTTCAGAGGTGTTCACACTATCTCATATCTCCACACTCAGGTGTGTACAAATATTTTAGTTCTCTATTCTTCAGATAATTGTTAGTAACTATATTGTTATTGGAGGAACTTAATAGTTTATGATGATTAATTATTATCAGAAGTTTATTCCTAACTTCGCAGATATGACAGCAACATTCCCAGAACTTTTAAAGAAAGGTCAACCAACAAAGATAGTTTGGACAGAGGATCATGAGAAATTATTACAACAAATAAAAACTCTGTTTAGTACATATCCTATTTTGAAATTACCTGATATTTCAAAAGACTTTGTCTTACAAACGGATGCTAGTTTACATGCTATTTCAGCTGTATTACTTCAATTACATGAAGGGAAACTACATCCTATTCTTTACTTCAGTAAGAAGCTATCTGAAACTCAGAGAAACTATGCTGTTACTGAGCTTGAAGCTCTAGCTTTAATTGAAGTATTGAGAAATTCTCTAGATACTTACTGGGTAGGAAATTTCTGGTTCTTTCGGATAATAAACCTTTGCAAATCTTCAAATCGGGTCATCCGAAGAATTCCAGAATACATAGATGGTCATTACTATTACAGGACTATGAGTTTGACATCTGTCACATTCCTGGAAAGGATAATAATCTTGCCGACATTCTGAGTCGATTATAGAAAGACAGATCTTTTGTTATAAGTTAGTTGGTTATATTTGAATATTCTTGTTTCATATTCACTATATTAAGTTCATTGTTCATAATGATATGTTAAATATTTTAATACAGAGCCTTGTTAGAAACTCAATGTTATAACAATTGATAACATTAAACATGAAATAGATTAGTAGATTAGGTATTATATATAGAATTAAGGTACATTTGTGATTAATGTATGTTCAAAACAGAGGCAGAGCAAACAGGAAAAGGAACAGAGACAAGTGCTTGCTTTCGAAAGGATACAGTCAGCAAAATGGATTAAGTATCTTTGAACTCTTTATGAGATGAGATGTTAACATGTTGTATTATAATTATTATAGAATTAATTGAGGTTAAGAATTTGAATAGGAGTAATTAACATTGATATTAGTAATTGTATATTTTGTATTATGTTATACGGATCATTATGACATGTGTCAGATCAGAATACACAATCAATAGTCTCAAAGTCCACAGGAAAGGAATCGAAAAAAAATTCAAGGTGGATCGCGTAATTTTACCCTACCCATTAAAAGCTGTTGAGAAATAAGGACATGATACAAGCACAACACAGGATTAACTACGATGAGCATTGTTACTGGGAAAACTACATTATTACCCTCGTCCGAAACTCATGGTAATACCTAGAGCGAGGACACACTTGTCATTAGGACAAGGTAGGGACTAATATGTTATTAGTTGGTCTGATCGCCCATGATCAGCCACACGACGTTCAACGT
>JACEFZ010010473.1:437500-440000 GCA_014155875.1 Cepaea nemoralis | reverse complement strand
TTATCCTCTGTGGAGTTCATGCAACATGAAAGGTAAATACAAAACTTGGAACGGCAATATTGTCAAACACTGCAGTTATTAAAAATACACCATGTACCTTCTAGTTTCGCGACCAGAGAGGATCAACTAAATACGAGGTCAGCATGGCTGAATTGACAAGAGCGCTTGCTCTTAAACTTCAGGTGTGCTGATGCCGAGGTAGTGGGTTCAACCCCTGCACCGATCAGTTGGACACAAATGTTGAATTTTTGTTCTTGATTTGGGGACGTAAATTACTAGTACTTCAGTAGTCGGAGTGAGTTCGCCTGATGGCGAGGGACACTGGTAACAGGGATGGCTAACGCACATGCAAAAATTAGTATAGCGGGCAGCACGGACTACGCTTAAGTTCAAAGCGGGCGACGAAAAAAAACACATCACACTCACCATCACCACCACAACCACCACCATCACGACCACCACCATCACAACCACCACCATCACAATATCAACATCAAGAGCAACATCATCAACAACATCAACACCCACAACAACAACAAAATCAAAAAAGTAGCATCGGTAAGCTTGACTGGAACACGATCACAAGTGACAAAACTGACGTTGCGGTTAAGGTCTTCGTCAGCACACAAACAACAAACATACATTGATACAACTACATGAACAACAACTCTACATGGAAATATAAGTAAAGGTTACTGATCGGTTTCCTTGTTCTGGACTTAACACGTGTGTCGTTTAACGCCTCTCGCCTCGGTAGCTGTCACAAAAGAACTGTTATTTACTGCCAATATAGTACCTTGCGGTGTATGGCAGAGTGGTCTTGAGCCTAGGAATTAAGGCCGCCTGGCTAGTGCAGTCGCCGCGAACTGTGCAGGTTAGGATTTTCTTTTTGCCCCCGATAGAAAATAAAACAAACTTCACACCTTACCGAGGATTCAAACCTTGGTCTCCCGAAGGAGAATCCGGCATTCTAGCTACTCGGCCAGCCGCTCCTATGTAACTGTCGGGGGGATTTTTAACACGTATAACGTGTACATTTATTTACTCTTCTGAATGTGTTCGTCTTTATATGTTGTATTCCCTCTGGCTTGGTCTCTCGCCGCAGCGTCACGAGCCGCCCGCCCAGTCATCGCACAAAACTAGAGCTCCGTAGCACCAGCGAAGAATCCCAGAGGTCTTCGGAAAAAAACTACACTCGTGGACAGAACATGTCCGAAATTGAACCCACCATCTTCAGAGTTCAAATCAGTTTAAAGGTGAGAGGGACTACTTAATTGCACCGTGTTTTATCGCCTATGGCTCGGTTTATTTCCGCAGGGCGGCCTGCCAAAAAGCGTCGCACAAAACACGAACTCCTTAGCTACAGCGACGATCCCCACGAGTCTCCGAGTAAACTACACCCGTGAACCGAATGACAGAGCCCGAAATAGAACCCACATCATTCGGAGGCAGCTGGTTTGACCACTTAGCCACGGTGACCTCCAAAATGTCAGGAGCGGGGATGGTGAGGGTAGATCACGGTGTACGTTATTTCTGAGGGCCGCTGTGGTCGAGTGGCTAGACACTGCCGGTCTGCCGGTCATGGGGGGGGGGGGGGGGGGGGCAATCACCATCGGGACGATTCGGATTGTGTATATTGATCTGGGCTTTCAGGCTGAAAATGGGTATCAAGAATGTTCTTGGGAAGTAAAGTCTACCAGCGTGATGCTGATCACATCGCTAATCGAGTGCTGATTGGTCCATACAAATGGGGGTTAACCACGCCTACTATTGTTTACAGATTTTCCTAGCCACTTGTATTCTATTCTTGTATAGACTTTCCTCGCCACGCCTACTATTCTTGTATAGACTTACCTGGCCACGCCTATTATTCTTGTATAGACTTATCTCCACGTCTGCTATTTTAGTATAGGCTTACTTCACCACGCCTACTATTCTTGTACAGACTTCCCTCGCCACGCCTATTATTCTTGTATAGACTTCCCTCTCCACGCCTACTATTCTTGTATAGACTTCCCTCGCCACGCCTACTATTCTTGTATAGACTTCCCTCGCCACGCCTACTATTATTGTATAGACTTCCCTCACCACGCCTACTATTATTGTATAGACTTCCCTCGCCACGCCTAGTATTATTGTATAGACTTCCCTCGCCACGCCTACTATTCTTGTATAGACTTGCCTGACCACGCCCACTATTCTTGTATAAACTTACCTGACCACGCCCACTATTCTTGTATAAACTTACCTGACCACGCCTACTATTCTTGTATAAACTTACCTGACCACGCCCACTATTCTTGTATAAACTTACATGACCACGCCCACTATTCTTGTATAGACTTGCCTGACCACGCCTATTATTCTTGTATAGACTACTCTCGCCACTACTATTATTCTTGTATAGACTACTCTCGCCACGCCTATTATTCTTTTATAGACTTACGTAGCCACGCCTATTATTCTTGTATAGACTTCCCTCCACGTCTGCTATTCTTGT
>JACEFZ010010473.1:407500-432500 GCA_014155875.1 Cepaea nemoralis | reverse complement strand
ATTTTTAATTACTGTGGGGTTTTTGAAAATATTGCCGTTCCAAGTTTTGCATTTACCTTTTATGTTGCATGAACTCCACAGAGGGTGAATACAAAACTTGGAACGGCAATATTTTCAAAAACCCCACAGTCATTAACAATACACCCTATATGTACCTACAACATTTCCCATACATTAAACATCACAACAAGCATCCCATTTTAAAGTACATTGCAAAAATGGTATGGGATTATCACCAAGTACCCAATTCGCCCCTTGACTTGTTTTTATTTTTTACCTAGACTACGCAATATGCGCGACCCAAATATATCAACCAGGTATGAAAACTGGTTTGCCGAGATTTTGAATCCGCTGTATCATAAATCTTTATGTAAATGAGCCCACATTAAAGAGAAAAGATTATTCCGTCCTGTCTCAGGGACCTCATGTCCTGTCTTCGCTCCCGACATTCCCCAATGGACATGTGTCCTTTTTATGTCAGGCCTGTTCAGAAACGACTGACGTAATTTATAGTTGTGCCGGCTTTGGCTCCGACTTTCTGTCATATTTGAAATATTAAAAAATTCAGATTCCTCTGTCGGTAACGATTGTCGTGTCAGATTTATATTTTAACTAGTTAGGTTTGTGTGTAATTCAGCGTGTTTAATTCTGTATTTACTTTCCAAGGGACACAAACTGATGTATGATTGGGTGTTTAGGGCGTGCAGGGGTTGTTGTTCTTTCTATCAAAACAGCAGGTATTATTTATTGTCTTTGGCTTGGCGGGTAAACACGGTTTCTGAAGGTGAGCTTTGTGATGTGGGTGGGTTGTTTATAATCTTTAAATTAGCATGTTCATTTGCTTCATCATCGCTATCGTCCTTCTGATCATAAGGCAATAGGTCAGCATGGCCGAATGGATAGGATGCACGCTCTTAAACTTCCGGTGTGCTGATGACGAGGTAGCAGGTTCAACCCCTACACTGGTTAGTTGAACTAAAGTGTTGACTTCTCGTCCTTGACTTGGGGACGTAAATTACAAGTATCTCAGAAGTGGGAGTGGATTCGCTTGATGGCGAAGGACACTGGTAGTATGGAAAGCTAATATACACGGACAAATTAGTCCAGTGCTGTAGTAGCATGTAAATAAACTACGCTTGAGTTCGCTTAAAAGTCATTTAAAAGACGACAGGATCTACTTCATTGCGCCGGGTTTTATCCCATATGTCTCAGTCTCTTTCCGCAGCGCGGAAAGTGTCACACGAACTCCGTAGCTCCAGCGACGACCCTCATGAGTCTCCGAAAAAATGCACTCGTGAACCGAAGGACGCGGCCCGGAATCAAATCCACAACCTTCGGAGCTCGAGTCAGACGGCTTGACGACATCGCCACGGAGACTCCTAAGTTCAAAGCGAGTAACTTACTGGGTATGTGAACCGGTCGCTTAGAAAGCAATGGCAAACTACTGAGCGTAATCTTGCCAAGAAATCAACAATCAGATGAAAGATGCTGATGTTGACAGCGATTTCCTGTAAAGGATATGAGAAAAAGAAAGAAAAAAAAGCAGTGTTTAACAGACTTAATATTAAGCCTGAATATTTTTAGCTGCTCTTATTTCAGAAGTCGACAGCTTCCTCATCTCATTATGCATGCTTCTTAAGTATTGTTCTGTTTCCACGGCCTGTGTGTCAGAGCGGGTTCTTCAACTTACAGACATTCAACATTGGAGACATCACGTCCTGAGCTGTTGTTGGTTGGGTGGGGGAGAGTGTTATAACTGCATCACGACGTGTTAGATGCAAACGTTTTACTTCTATTGTACGGCCTGAAGCTGTGTAAAGTGAACAAATATACTTTTATTGTACAGTCGGAAGCTGTGTAAAGTGTACAAATTTACTTTTATGTTACAGTCGGACGCTTTGTAAAGAGCACAGAAATACTTTTTTGTACAGTCGGACGCTGTGTAAAGTGCAACAATTTACTTCTGTTGTACAGATTGATAATGTGTAAAGTGCACATATTTACTTGTATTATGCAGTTTGACGTTGTGTAAAGTGCAACAGTTTACTTCTATTGTACAGCCTTCACCATGTAAAGTGTAAAACAAAAATTTGCTATTGTACATTCTGACATTGTGTAAAGTGAAACCATTTACTTCTATTGTGAAGCCTGACGGTGCGTAAAGTGCAACAGTTTACTTCGGTTGTACATTCTGACGCTGTGTAAAGTGCCAAAGTTTACTTCTATTGTACAACCTGGCGAGGTCTAAAGTTTAAACATTTACTTCTGTTGTACAGAATGGTCATAAGTAAAGTGCACAGCTTTACTTATTTTGAATATTGTGATGATGTGTAAAGTGCATTCATTTACTTCTACTGTGCAATCAGAAGCTGTGTAAAGTCAATCTACTTTCGTTGTACAATCTGACGTTGCATAAAGTACAAACATTTACTTCTATTGTATAGCCTTATGCTGTGTAAAGTGCAAAATAGCCACTTCTGTTTACAGTATGCTGTTCCGTCGTATGAGTACTAATCATTATAAGTGAGTTGGACTCGTCAGTTAGCTACCAATTTCCTACATTGTATTTCTTCGAGGACTGCCGAGGGAGAAAACATGGCGACCAATGGTGTTGTCACGTGGTACGCACTTGTGACGTCATGATATGTGCTGAAGCACACGGGATTATCTCAAATACGTCACATCTTACATCCGGGCATATAAACCACGTGATCGAGGAGGTATCGAGGGCATACCAACAGCACTCCTGCGTAAACACGTATTTAACATCACAGCTAAATTCCTGGTAGCTTTACATCACGGACAATTAGTTTCATGAAGAGTAACCAATACAACTGGGAAAGGAAAATCGGTTTCGAAAACAGTAACTAGACAAAATGGCAGGCGTAAACCAGTTCCGTGGACAGTAACCTGCGCAATAAAGAGGAGAAACCCGCTTTCAGGGATAATAACCTGTACATCTAGCGGTGAAAGCTGGTTCCAGGTGGAATAGCAAGTACATATAGCAAACTAAACCTGATTCCACATTAACCAGTAACCATTGAAATTAGCTGACGTAAAGTGGACAAAAGCCAGCCTGGATATATCATAATTTAGAGGGGAATCAGTTTTCAACATCAACAAATATTTTATTATTTGTATTTGTGTGCAAACTATAATAAATTAAGAGTCTTAAAATTGATGAAAACTATCAAAAAGCAAACAGACAGAATTTATGAAAGTTATCAAAGCCCAAAGACATAGGTTTAGACTAAATTATGATACATTAGAAACATTGAATTGCTCTAAACTAGCATACATAAGATTAAAAAAAACTAAACTGCGAGTAATTAAAGGCACAGAGATAGTTTAAAATTTAATTAATTAGAGATACAGAATTAGACTGAACTATCATTAATTAGAGATAAAGATTTGTCTAATCTGTTAAACGTTAAAATTAAACTAAACTAACAGAAATTAGAGATACATTTTACTAGAATTCGATAATAATATTGACAGCAATAGAAACAGAACCTACTCGAAGTATATAGACACGTAACTGATCTTGAATTACCGCTACAAATTAGACACTTGGAATTACCTGGAAATTATTGCTTCAAATTAGAAATATACATTTGTTCTTAAATTATCGTTATAAGTTAGACAGTTGGAATTACTCTGAAAGTATTGCTTCAAATTAGACACGTTCAGTAGTTCTGAAATTATCATTATAACTTAGACACTTGGAATTAACCAGAAATTATTGCTTTAAATTAGACATGTACTGTAGTTCTTTAATTACCACTATCAATTTAAGTTCATATCAAATTATCGTTTCAAATTAAACGCCTAAAATTAGCGTTAAACTATCACTTCAGCTTAGACAAGAATAATTATTCTTAAACTACCGCTATAAATTACGCACACTGAATTACTCTTACACTGGTGCTAGAAGTTATACAAGCTGAATTGCTCTGAAATTATCCTTTTTTAAGTTAAACATCTAGAATTAGCGTTAAACTATCACTTCAATCTTTTCAGGAATAATTATTCTTAAATTTACACAAGTGGAATTACTCTAAACATATTGTTTAGTTAGTTGCATAACCTTTACAGGACGTAGCAGTCAGCCCCAGCATTTTTGGCTGTTCGTGATTCCTGGGCAAGTTTACGTTCCGTGGTTTGCCATTGCTTTCTGAGCAAGCGACACATATACCATTTCATAAAAAAAAAAAAAAACTAACGCGAGGCGGTCTGCTGCCAAATCACCCACAACTGTATTTCGAACGTGGTATGCGAGATTACGAACCGAGTACGTAACGCCTTTGCCACAGAGCCGGCTGTTTCAAGGTGTACATGTAAAATTACCGTTAAACAATGATTTCGACTTGGGAATATTTACTTCTAAATTACCGCTACAAGTTAGACACTTGGAATTACTCTTAAATTATCTCGTTAAATTTTGTTTTTAAAAGTTCGTATCCCTTACGGGACGTTTCAGTCAACGCCAGCATTTTTCAGCTGTTGTTGATGTACTAGTCAAGTTAAATTATACACCTCAAATTACCGTTAAATTATCTCTAGAAGTTCGGCTAGTATAATTAGAATCCATTTAATCCGTTAATTAGAAAAACGGAGTTGACCAATATTAAGATAAGTGGTTAGACAATATTACAGTTAGATGCACGTGTCCTTTACAGGACGTTTAAGCAACCCCGGCATTGATTGACTGTTTATGATTTACTAGTTGACTATAGTTCAGTAGCTTGCCATTGATTTTACATAGTATTTTAAAGTGTTGCATGTCCATTGCAGTGCGTTAGCTATCAACCGCAGCTTGATCTTCTAGAGTCTAGACAATTGTAAGTACAGTAGTTTGCCATTGTTTCTGAACTAGACGTAAACGTTTAAGTAAAACTTAATGCAAGTATTGAACCCTGGCCTTGACATTAGCGCACCAGAAGTTTAAGAGCGTTATAAAATATACCTAAAGTAAAACAGTACTTGTTTTATTTTCCCGCTTTGAACCCAAGCGTAGTCCATACATGTGATACTACTCCTAACGGACAGGACTGATTTTTGCCTGTGGGATAGCTTTCCCGGTTGCCAGTGTCCTTCGCCATTGGGTGAAATCACGCCGACTTCTGAGGTACTTGTAATTTACGTTCTCCAAGTCAAGGTCCAGAAGTCGACGCTAAAAAGTCCAACTGATCGGTGTAGGAACTTCACCTGCTGCCTCGACATCAGTAAAACGGAAGTTTAAGAGCATGAGATCTGATCCATTCAGCCATGGTGGCCTTATTAAAATAGTACCATAAATTAAGAGGATAAGAATTCGAGTTGACTTCAGTGACAAGCGAGGATGGCATTCAACATACACATAACATAACTCACAGCGTGACCGTTAACATATGGCCGCCTGGCAACCGTTGATGTCACTCATCCTATTTGCTGTCATCTTCGTGGGCATGACACGTGCAGGCACGAGGATGCTCGAGCCTCCGACTCGTGCCTCGCTGTGGAGATACGGGTACAACACACCCAGAAACCCCTATGACGACAAGACCGACTGCGGCGGGTATGAGGTAGGTCATGTGATTCTGATCGTTTTGTTTCTTCTTCTTTCGTAAGCTTGAAACTTGTATATCTCTGCAATGCTGTCTCTTATGTGAACTTCGCTGTCTTTTTTTTAAAGTTCACCCAGTGGTTGATTTTATGTCTTTGTTTTTCATGAACAGACGTCCTATTCCCATGTCCCCTGGCTCGATAGGGCATATGGAAAGAATCTCCAGTCGTTGTGATTGGATCATTTCGAGGAATAGGGCCAGGTACTGCACCTACTGGGAGGAAAAGAGGGGGGAAAGGGGGGGGGGCATCCCATAGCAGGGCGAGCACCATAACCTTTTGCAGTAATAGATATTTTTCATGGCTTGTTAGCGTGGCATCCTGATTTCTGTGGTACGCCTCCTGCCTGGTCGCTTCCATCTTCAGTACCTTTGTTTTTTTGCTAGGGTAGATTGTGATCTTACTCGAGTTTAAATTTGTATGTATGTACACACCTGTCTGCGCGTGTATGTAGGTGCGTACATATCTAGAGCAGTCTGGGTTTACGGCGCCATAGACTCGCCGTCGCCCTTCTACTGTTAGCTAAAACAGTTCCGCCACACGAAGACTAGGAATTTGGCTTTTGCTGCCAGAGGTCATGTATGTTACAAGCCATGGGGGTGTATTGTAAAGTTGGGCGCTCACTTTCAACTTTGCTGCCCTGTTCGTTGGTTACTGAAGCATATTTTTCAATGAACACGTATAAATGCTTTAGCCTTCTCTGACAGATCACACAATGAGACTCTTAACACAGTGCACGAAATGTGTACACCATCACGAATTCCAATTATGTATACACTAGAATCACATCTCCCGGGAAGGTTAACCCGGTCAACAAATGCCCGCAGAAGTCGGATGTGTCGGCCTAACGGCGCAAGAACGCAGCTCTGCCTGTAAACAGGCACAACGCAATCACAGCCGAAAAAAAAAAAAAACTCCGGATGAACGAAGAAGAAGAAGAATCACATCTGACAGTGGGAACTGGCAACTTTTTTTTTTTTTTGCTCGCTCGCTTTCAACTCAAACGTAGTCCATACACACTATTTATAGTAGTGATGGACTGAATTTTGCGAGTGGGTTAGCTTTCCCTATTAACAGTGTCCCTTGCCATCAGGCGAACCCACCCCGACTTCAGAGGTACATATAATTAACGTCCCCAAGTCAAGGACGGCAGGTCAACATTTACCTCGGCATCAGCACACCGGATGTTTAAGAACACGCGTTCTTATTCATTTGGCCATGCGGACCTGCACTGGCAAATTTGATGAACACAAAGAAGGGGGAAAAAAGCAATGGGAAGGCAAAGAAAAAGAAAGAACTGAGTGGCTTGGCCATATAACGTCAGCAGGACAAGAAACCAGCCCTGCTTCACGACTCTGGTGATCAAGTTAGATGCCGAGCTATGACCGCCCACGCTTATCGGCTTGGAACAGGACAATGGTGATGAATATTCTCTATAAGTAGGTTTTCTAATTTGAAATATAGACATTTCTGCTGCTGGTACGGCCTACATTCTAGACATCAAACTGTCGTGGACGAGCTGTGGTAGTGGAATCTATGTTGTGCCACACATTGCAGTTGTTAAATAAACTGTAACGGAGCAATTTACGCGGATTCACCAGTGTTCCCCGCCCTTATCTGGGAAAGCTAGAGGTCCGATTCACTGTCCCCGGATTTGTGGGGTTGTTTTACCATCCTTTTTGTTATCACCCGCCATTCAGTGGCTTGTCCTGGGCATAATTTATTTCCCATAGCCGTCTTTGAAAATGTCTCTCTATTATAAATCCCTGCTGCTGTTACGGGCACATTATCTGACATATCTTTAATCCTTCTATGTTGTAATCCTTCTCCTCTTGGCTACCCTCGTACACCTCTCTCCATATCTATCTTTCATAGTCTAATGTTTGTAAAATATGACAAAAATATTAAAATTATTGTTCCTTGAAAAAATGAAGAAATCAGGACTAAAGTAGGTATTATAGCTGCGCTAGATTGTATTAGAAGGCAGCAAGTCAAATGGTTTGGCCATACAAGTAGGTTACCAACTAACAGTCTACCACAACAAGCAATGATGTACAGACCAGATGGAAGCAGAGGAAGAGACCGACCACGTAAACGATGGACGCAGGGAATAACTGAGTTCCTGGAAATATCGATACATGAAGCCCATAAGCGGGCACTTTCCCGCTGTTTATGCTTCACCTTGACTCCGCAAGGTACAAGAAGAACATGATGAGATGAGATGAAATGAGATTGTTCCTTGTTTTGGAAACATAATTCTTCGGTAATATCTTTTTCTTTTCTTTTTCTCGTTCACTAGCTTTTAGCCGGTCTCCGTGGCAATGGCGTTACGCTTACGGTTCGTAATTGCGCTTACCTGCGTTCAAAACACAACTGCGACCGATTTGGCAGCAGACCGTGTCGCACTGGGTTTTAACGTGATGGTATGGGAGCCGGTCGTTCAGAAAGCAATGGCAAACTACAAAATGTAAACTTCCCAAGTCATCAACAACAGCAGTGCTGGTGTTGACAGCGATGTCCTGTAAATAGGATATAAAAAAAATACTAGATCTCCTGTTACCGATGTCCCTCGCCATTAGGCGAACCTACTCCGACTTCTGTGGTGCATGTAATTTACATCCCCAAGTCAAAGACAAGAAGTCAACATTTCAGTCCAACTAACCGGTATAGGGATTGAACCCGCCACCTCGCGATCAGCATACCGGAAGTTTAAGAGCAAGAGCACTTATCCATTCGGCCGAGCTGCCCTCTGGTCACGTGACGAGACGAGAAACATCGGAACAAGTGACGACTGGAAGGATCAGAGTGAGAAGAGACGAAGGCAGGCCGAGAGAAATGATGCTGGATGGACAGAGACGATGGCACGGAGGAATGTCATCACCAGAGTTGATCCAGAACATCAAGGGCTGGAGTGAGATGCGTGCCAACGTCATTTACATGGCACAGGCTGATGATGATGATGTTTTGGAATAACCTATACCGTCCACTCCATCAATCAAACCCCTCTACTCAAGTGAGAGGTGGACCCCGTATGACTAAGCCACTCCACCTTTACTTCAGGGTGTTTACCTAACTGGTTATGTGGGCGTTGACAAATTAACCTCACTTGACAGGTGACAGTGGGCGTGTTTATCCCACGTGAAAGACGGACGTGGACTTGAGTGACAGTAAGGGAGTGGCGAATCCGCATTGGCCAATGTGAATTGGAACTCATGACCAGAGGGCCGGCAGACGAGCATCTACCTGACCGTAGCTTCACGTTCCAAGTCGTTCCCGCCAAAAATATATAGGAGGAGGTCAGCATGGCTGAATAGATAAGAGAGCTTATTCTTAAGCATCCGCTGTGATGATGCCATGGTAGAGAGTTCAATCCCCACACTTGTCAGATGGACTAAATTGTTGACTTCTCGTCCTTGACGTGGACACGTGCATTCCAAGTACCTCTGAGGTCGGAGTGGGGGATATGTGATCCAACTGTGATGTATAACTAATGGTCTCCCTGGATGGGAGGGAGATATGCGATTCAACTGTGATGTATAACTAATGGTCTCCCCGGATGGGAGGGAGATATGTGATCCAACTGTGATGTATAACAAATGATCTCCCTGGATGGGAGAGAGATGGGTGATCGAGTTGTGATGTACGATGGGGTGGGGGTGAGGTTAAATGAAAACCGTAAATGTTGTGTGTGTGTGTGTGTGTGTGTGTGTGTGTGTGTGTGTGTGTGTGTGTGTGTGTGTGTGTGTGTGTGTGTGTGTGTGTTTGTGTGCGTGCGTGTGCGTGTGAAAATATTATGAAAAAGTACATAACAAATGTATCATTTTTCGATGTAGTCACCACTGCGTTCAATGCAAGTCCTCCATCTCCGATAATGTGATTTTATTTCTGTAGCAAGAAATTATCTGGAGTCACTACTTGGTGTGCCTGACCCGCTCGTGAACAATCTATCACAGAAGTCACGCCGTTTTGAAACTTACTACTCCACTCATGAAGGGGTTAGGGACGCAGTTTGTGATCCCGCATCCCCGAGTTCGAAACACAGCTGTGAGCGAATTGTCAGCAGACCGCGTTGTGTTGGTTTTTTTTAAAAACGAAATGGTATGGGTGCCGGTCGTTCATAAAGCAATGGCAAACTACTGAACGTAAACTTGCCAAGAGATCACAACAGCAAAATATGCTGGTGTTGACTGCAATGTAAAGGATATGCATCATCATCATCATCTAGTGCCCTGCCAGCTGGCGTATGCGTTCATGGTTCTCCACAGATCTCGGTCTTTGGTGTTCTGGATCAACTCTATGATGTTATTCCTCTATGCCACTGTTCAATCCATCCAGCATCATTTCTCTTGGTCTGCTTCTGCTTCTCTTCTCCTGGATCTTTCCAGTTGTTGTCAGCGTCTCACACGCACACAAGCATTCTAACTTTTTCATACGCACTCAAGGAAAAACGTCAGTCGTGCATATGGTTCTGTCCACACTGGATATTTATTCAGGCGAACCTGATCACAGTTGCAATTCGCACACAGGCGATTATATATATATATATATATATATATATATATATATATATATATATATATATATATATATATATATATATATATATATATATATATATATATATATACATACAAACGCCGCCTTACATACGCTCGTAGCACACAGCCAATTACATAAATCCTACACTCGCTCTCTTCAACCTAGCACTCTCGCAAAAGCCATTGCACTATTTCACTCGCTCAGAAAAACACAACGTCCTCTCCTGAAACTGGGTCCCGTCTGACGTGGTCAAGCTGGTCGGCTGGACTCGTGGTCCTTGGACCCCGTGTCGTTCGTGACCCCTGTGCTGTCACAGCAGTCATGTCGTACTGCAGTCCGTCCGTGTTAGGTTAGGTTTAGTTTAGTTTAGTTTAGTCGTTAGGTTAGGTTATTCATTGTACTGACGTCTAGTCCGTTCAGGGCAGTGTCCCGTGAATTTATGTCCCCTCCTATCACTCGGTCTTGTCCTGCCGGTGTCCTGTCTATGACACGTCTGTGTCCCCACCTGAGTCCTGTCTCCACTCTATCTACTGTCCTGTAGATGTCCTGTCTTATGACCACTCTGTGTCCTGACTTATGTCATATCTCTAATCTATCGACTATACTATATATGTCCTTACCTATGTCATGTATGTCGTTATCTCAGTAGTCCTGCCTCTATTCTGTCCCTTGTCCTCTCTATGTCCTGTATCCACCTTCCCAACACGCTGACATTCTCCCACTATCCCGGGGTATTGTGTCACCAAATTCATTCCAAATGGTGTGACACAATGTCGTCTATGCATATAAAAAAGTTAGTCGGAACTAATTTGTCAGTGTGTTGTGGAAATCCGTCAAACACTTTACTTAGGTACCACTCTGATTCATATGGGTATGACCCACTGTTGAAGTATCTACCCACTGGTTTATAATCAGTTTACCATTCTTGATATGTTGCCAAGAGTCCCCACTCTCCTGCATTCTACTACTGGAAGCTGTTACGAACCAAGGTTATCTTGACTTATAATTATGGTTACCCAATAAAATGCAACTCCTCTCCGACATCCAAAATTGATGTCCCGCAACAATTTGTCCCTTTTTACCGAGACCAATCATGGATGTATTATCCATGGCTTCCGTAAAATGCAACCTCAACATCTTTCTTCAAGATGTGTCTACTGATCTACACCTCTCTAGCTTCCGCTCGTTGATAGATTTTCCATCTGTGTACTCATAATCCATATTAATCTTTTGTGTCCCCTGTATCAGTGTGATCTCCCTTGCTTCAAAATTGGTGTTTGTACGTTATATGTTCGTATAATGTTTATTTGCATGTTGTATTATATTTAGTGTATGTTTAAATTAGAAACCTAGGTGTATGTTTATAATCTATGTACTTTAAGTTTTCAAGTGTCACAGGTAGGTTTCTACATCTCACAAATGAAGGCTTATGCTTAATTTTTTAGATGAGTCCCCGAACTGGGATTCTTGAAAATATTACCATAGTTGTAATGTAATTATAACACTTACAAAATCACTACATGCGCACATCTGTTACACAGAAGACGAAGACAAATCACCACAAGAAAACATGTGTGCAAAAAAGCGCACCATTATTCATCCTCTTCATTTTAATGCATTCATTCGTCCTTTCATACACTTATTGCTCACTCATTTACCCAATGCATTAATAAAAATGTTTATCATGATGCAAATAAAAATACGCTCGTTGATAGAGCTGATCTATGTTGCAATTGCAATAAGTTTTATAGTACAATTAATGTATTTACAAGATTGTTTGATTGCTCTGGGCAATACTGAGGGGAAAAATTTTACAATTTGGTTTAACAGGTGTTCTAACAGAAGAAAGGTAATTTAACTAAACTAACTGGATATAGTAGAACTGTATTAGTTCCCTTAAATCAAAATGTTGTTACTGTTTTCTTCTGTGCTAATTATTTAAACTACAGACTTTACCCCAAAATATAAGAAAATAATCTTAATAGAATTTAGCACCGTAGTCTCGTTAGAGACATGTAATTTCTAATCTAATAGTTTGTTACATGCTAATTATGTAAATATTACTTTAAATCACATTGTAGTTAACTAAGCTTGCACACTTCTATTTGTCCATAATTTACCCTTATTAATCAATTTATGTGCATATGCCAACTAATATAATTTACCTGACGAGGAAAATTTGTCTGACTGTGCAACTTGAATTAAAATAAGTTGAGCCGATACATGTTATGTGAACAACTATATACTAATTACACTATAACTATCTACACTAATTAACTATGTAGTCGTTCCAGATGACGGAGATGATGTCGCGTCGTTGATCTCGACTGCCACGTCTGAAGGTCTTGTAAGTAAATCGGCTAAAGTGTTCTTGGAACCTCGAATATGTTTGATGGAGAATGAGTAATTTTGCAGAATAAGGGCCCATTTATAGATGCGATTGTTCTTCGGTTGTCCCTTCTCGATCACCATCAACGGGGAATTGTCAGTTTCAATGACGAAATGTTTTCCGGCAAGGTACTTATTTAATTTACTAACACAATAGACAATTGCGAGGGCCTCCAGTTGAGACACTCCGTACTTTGATTCTGCTGGAGTCAGCTTCCTACTGACGTAGACTATTGGATGGTAAATATTGTCGTAGGCTTGGAGCAGCACACCCGAGATGGTCGTAGTGCTCGCGTCTGTTCTGAGGGTATACGAAAGATCTTTATTTGGTAACCGTAAAATAGGAATGTTACTGAAATAATATTTCAGTTGTGACATTGCGTTCTTTAAAGAAGCACACTGTACATTGATTTTTGCATTAGTTCTCAATAAATCCGAAAATACACTGGTGATTTGTGCCAAATTTGGTATGAACTTGTTGTAATAGTTCACCAGGCCTAACAAGCTTCTGACTTGTTTCTTAGTCGTAGGCATCGTGAGGTTTAGAATTTTGGTCACGATTTTATCATCAGTACTCAAGTGGCCTTTAGATATTTTATGGCCTAGAAATTCAATTTCTTCAAATACCAATTCCACATTTGTTGGTTTCACAGTGAGTCCAAACAACTTTATCCTGTCGAAATTATCTTTCACATTTCGCGTCCAAATGAAGTTTATAGGTGTTAACTTACTAGTGGAATACAATAATAATTTTCCTTTCATTCACAATGTCATTCAAAAATGGTGCAAAATTATATTCTATTTCGAAAGTCACACGCAACATTACTATGGTAATCAATAGTACCAGTAGTTGGTGTTGGCTGCAGTTGGTAAGCCCACCATGCTGTCAATATAATCCTTCAGCCACATGAATATTACCACTGCCATGGAACTGATTGTGCGCCATATCAACAGGTCTATGTTCTGATTTTCGTCACTTTTGTTATGTCCCTTGAAGCACATGTTATTGTGTGATGTGTTACTGTTCGCGTGTTTCAGACCGTGTTGTCTGCTAGCATAAGAATGTAGGGTATCTGGTCTTTGTTTTAAGTACGGTGTCTGGGTTGTCTGGTGTGTATGTTGTCTGTTTGTGTCCATGTCGTCTTGTGACGTCGTTTTACTGCAAGTGCAACTTTTTGTAGGTGTACTGGTCTGGTGCCTGCCAATTTTATTTACATTGTCATCATCATTTACATGAGGAGCAACTATGTTATGTCGTATTTCACACTGTTTTGTCACTTTCTGAGTAGTTGCGTCCCTTAGACTTTTTACTTTTGGTTGCTGTTCTTGAAGACTGACATTTTTATATGTCAGTAGTTGCTTTCTTTACTTGACTTTTTATTTGATGTCGTCTTTCCCAGGCCTTAATTTCTTTGGGTGTACAATATCTTACACCTGGTAAGCAACCAATGATTAGGTCTGTACAAGGATCGTCTAAGATCGCACACGTAAAAGTGCCTGATAAGAAAGGTGTACAAATACGAGCTGTAGCTAATGGATATTGTTCTACATTGCCCGAAAATGTTCGGCAACTTACAAACTCTCCTGTGTAATCTTCTGCCTTGGCAAGTTCCTTTCTTAGGCCAATTACAGTACTACCGGAATCGGTCAAAATCTGACAAGGTGTGTTATTAACTATACCATAGTGAAACTGTAAGTTTCCTTTGGAGGAACTTACTGCGTTCGCGTTTTCTACTGAACACGAAACTGTATGGCCGCATTTTAATACCCCATCCTCATGAAACTTATGACATGTTTGACAATCTATCATAATTTAGAATGTCAATTGCTGCTAGAGTATTCTCTTCACTTTCTTTCATTCCTTCATCCTCACATTCGCTTTCAGAAGAAGAGTCAATGAGTACTGCATTCACACTTCTCAATCTCTGGCGACCTTGACACCTAGAGCTATAGTGCCCGTAAGATTTGCAAAAATAACATTTTACCGCACACCAGTAAGTTTCTCTTTTACCTTGCTGTTTTTTAACCATCATATCTAGGTAAGATGGATAATTTGGATTTGCATCACACATTTCAAATTGAAAATGAGAGAATTTTGCAGTATGGACACTGTGGTGCATTGGCTTTTTGTTTTTCTCTGTATCTAAATGGTTTCTGTGGTTTTGTAGTTTGCTGCTGCCACTATGTTATTTTCGTTGTCGTTTGAACTAAAGATTTCCCTATTGGAAGAAAAATAAGCAGAACCTTTTTTCTCTAATTGTTCTAAAGATTCAACATCAGACTGTTGTAAAAATTTGGCAAACGGTGTTGGAATTGATGAAATAATTTTGTCCATTATCATTAGGTCTCTCAAATTTTCATAAGCTTTTATTTACCTTTGCAGCGTTCAGCCACTTATTATACACGTCTTGCACGTGAGAAACGTAATCAATGAACGTCTGATTCGTTTTAGGTTTTAGCTTAGAAAACATTACTTGATACCCTGGTGCATCTAACAAAAATGTTGCATGATACGTTGGTGTATATAGTCATAATCTTTCCTGAGGTCTTGCGGAATAGATTCTATGACTTTCAAAGGCTCCCCTGACAGATTTTTCATATAGATCATGGCCCAATGTTCTTTCGGTATTTCTTGGTACTTCATTTGATACTCGAAATTTTCAGACCATGCAGAAATTGAGTCGCTTTGGCAGAATGGTTTAACCACGCCTTTATACTTATTGTACTTGTTTTCTTCTTCTTTACTTTTCAACTTTGTTGTTGCAATATGCACCTGTGATTCGACTTCCAGTTCTTTCATTTTTAACCGGGTCTGTGCCTCAATTTCTTTTAATTTGGCCGCTTCAGCTAATTCTATTTGTTTATTCTTGGCCTCAATTTCTGCTATTTCTTTCTTATGCAAGCGTTCTTGTGCTCTTTCTTCCCTCTCTGCAGCAGTTTTTCTATCTCTTTCTTCCTTCTCTGCAGCAGTATATTCTTTATATTCCTTCTCTGCCCTTTGTTCTAATCTGTCTCCACTATACCCTAGATATTTCCCAGCATCAATGTACTCTTTCAAAGTTGACATTTTTACAGGTTATATGTTACAATTGCAATATACAATAATAATAGAATCTACAAATACAATGCAATGATTCTTGGTGTTAAGTTAAAGCAATATTACATCACAGAAATTAGTGTGCTTCTTTAAATGCACTATCACAAAAAAATGGGTACTTATCTGAATTCAATCAATTTCAGCTGTTTCACTCTGTGTTACTCGGATGACTTACTGCTCGAGCTTGTATATACTCTGGGTTGTTGACATCTACTCTATTTTCTAGCCATACTTCTGTTTTGCAGAAGAGCAACAATTAGTAACAGAAATTTAGGGGAGCAAAATTGTTTTGTCTGTCAAGTCGATAATTCAGAGGAGGGGAAATAAATGTGTTATATATGTTTGTGAATTTTGTCGGTCTTGTCTTCTGTCGTGTTTAGTTATGTATATAGTCTTTACCGCCCGTGGAACATCAACTGAAACGTCAATCCTGAAAACATGAATGCATGTTAATTTCATATTAATTCATCAAATGTACATATGTTTTCACTTTCAGTCAGTATCTTCACTCACTTTTACACTCAGGTTGTTAATTATTTTAAGTTGTAATTTTCACCATCCACTCATCACTTTAAATTATGGCTTTTGGCGACTTTAAGTGTTATTATAAGTTGTTATTATGCATACATTCTGAATTTTGGATTCATTCAATCATTCGATTGTTAACTTCTGACACCACTTTAAGTTGTACTTGTCAGCATCTCACACGCACACAAGCATTCTAACTTCTTCATACGCACTCAAGGAAAAACGTCAGTCGTGCATATGGTTCTGTCCACACTGGATATTTATTCAGGCGAACCTGATCACAGTTGCAATTCGCACACAGGCGATAACTTCAATATATATATATACATACAAATGCCGCCTTACATACGCTCGTAGCACACAATCAATTACATAAGTCCTACACTCGCTATCTTCAACCTAGCACTCTCGCAAAAGCTATTTCACTATTTCACTCGCTCAGAAAAACACAACGTCCTCCCCTGAAACTGTCTGGGTCCCGTCTGACGTGGTCAAGCTGGTCGGCTGGACTCGTGGTCCTTGGACCCCGTGCCGTTCGTGACCCCCGTGCTGTCACAGCAGTCACGTCGTACTGCAGTCCGTCCGTGTTAGGTTAGGTTATTCAGTAGTACTGACGTCTAGTCCGTTCAGGGCAGTGTCCCGTGAACTTATGTCCCCTCCTATCACTCGGTCTTGTCCTGCCGGTGTCCTGTCTATGACACGTCTGTGTCCCCACCTGAGTCCTGTCTCCACTCTATCTACTGTCCTGTAGATGTCCTGTCTTATGACCACTCTGTGTCCTGACTTGTCATATCTCTAATCTATCGACTATACTATAGACATCCTTACCTATGTTCTGTATGTCGTTATCTCAGTAGTCCTGCCTCTATTCTGCCCCTTGTCCTCTCTATGTCTTGTATCCACATTCCCAACACCCTGACAGTTGTCACGATGTTCTCCAATGCCTCTATTCTCATCACATGACCGAAGAAAGCTGTTTGTCACTTTCTTATTGTTGTATATAATGTTCTAGTTTCATTAGCCTGTCTCAGGCAGTCGTTGTTAGTTACTCTCGCAGTCCAAAGAATTCGCAACAGTCGTCTCAGGAACCACATCTCTGTTGCTTCTAATTTCTTAATAGAAGGATATGCAACTAACTTTTAACTCCACTCATACACTTGCTGGGCTGACAGGAATGCATCGCCATACTGGACCTTCGTTCGCCGATGAAATTCTGAAAGTTTCACCCCTTCACTGATTAAAAAAAAAAGATGCATGTCAAAAGTGGGGTGGCCATCTTTAAATTGTCCTCATGACGCCACCGTGTTTGAATTCACCGTGATGTCACGTGCTAAACTCTCTCTCTATCCTTAGCAACAATATTGACAATTTACAAGACAATGGAATGTTATTGTTCCAATTCCAATTTTCGAAAAGAAATTCCAAATTCGGTCTCGTCTAACCTGCCTCCTCAGCTTTGGTTATTGCCGAGAACAGTGGTTTTTGTGGGTATTTTTACCTCTTTCTTGTCTTGTGCGCTCTTATGAGTAAGTCCTATCTCGGACTGGTTATGTAGGTGTTTGTCAATTGCGGGAATTGTCGGCGGCTGTCCTTTGTTCGCGTCTCAGCTGGTGGTTTCTATTGTTAGTGAAGGCTCCTGGTTCGTCAGGCTTGACTTGTTGCGGTCCTTATAAGGACTTTTTATTTGGTATTTTTGCCTCCTTTTCTGTGTATTGCCTGTAGAAGATTTTCAGTGTAATTTTCCT
The DNA here is from genome assembly GCA_014155875.1 of Cepaea nemoralis. Classification (NCBI taxonomy): domain Eukaryota; kingdom Metazoa; phylum Mollusca; class Gastropoda; order Stylommatophora; family Helicidae; genus Cepaea; species Cepaea nemoralis. The sequence continues at coordinate 414,599 of JACEFZ010010473.1, read as the reverse complement.
CTTGCGCCTTTTTTCACTTTCGCGTTTGAGTTCTTGCTGTCTTTCGATTGCTTCCTCTGTGGTCAGCCATGGGACGATCTCTCCGTCATCTATATAGTATTGCCATAGGTGTTCGTCATCCTCGTATAGATCTGGTTCTTCAGCGGTACGGCAGGGCATTGGTTTCCCCTTGAGTTTCTTGTCTTGTCCTTCTTTGCTTTTTCTTCCATGCGTCTTCTGTATACCTTGCACTTGAGTTCATGTATCCTTTTTATCTCAGCGATTTCTTCATCGGTGAATACTGGCGGCAACGGAGCATCCTCTATGCATCGTTAGGGTACTCTTCTCGGTTTTCTTCGGATGTCTGGCTTGATATTGGTGTAGTCGATGGTAAAAGACAAAGGGAGACAATCATAAAGACTGATGCTTCCTTCACTACGGTGCTAAGAGGTAAAGAGTAGTTCTGACTTCGTTACTGCCAAAGAAGAAAAATAGTGAAAAGAGAGAGAACCTCACACCGCCTCAACCGACAAAAAAAGATGATAGTAATTAGATAAGAAGATGTACGAGATCTCAGACAGGGGCCTCAACTCTGGACTCACTGTCATATTTGAGACCCAGACATTGGATTAAGGTGTTAGATTGTGGTAGAAATAGTGACTGTATAAACTAAAAGAGACTAAACAAACAAATCGAAAACTGTACAAAAATAGCTCTTTATTTATCAACTGCTACAAATTTAGGTGACAACTTGTGTTCGAACACATTGAATAAAGCATTCAATAAGGGATGTTCAATTACAGATACAACAGACAACTGTATATATCAAACAATAGTGGGTAACCCCCAACCAATAAACAGCACTTAAGTCAACAGGGTACGCTAAGTACCACAACACAGGTGTTCTAAACAATAGCTGGTTAGACTGACACAATAAAGAACCTTGACACAGGCAACACTGCACAGACAATAAGGCTCTACAAAAACATAGGTTACACAACATAAACCTCAAGACGCGACATAAACAAAGAGTTGTGACACAATTTACTATCCCACCAATAACCCAGGCCTGCTGACACTAACTAGTCAGCCGCTCAGTTTTGTCACAACATTAGTTGACACAGATCAACTCAGGGAATTGTTCCCACACCTGACAACAACAGAACAGCACTGAACTGAAGGCCATGCTGCCCACATCTCTGATCAGCACAAAGGACTGCTAAAACAAAACTGGCTTCCGATTCCTTTGTTAAGCCGAGTTCCGGTGGTGGCCAGGACAAATACGGCTTTGATAGACCAAACTAAGGTGCATCGGTTTGTTGTAGACACCAAGGTGCATCGGTTTGGCGCTATCACATTGGCTTCCCCTTGAATGTCTCGGGGGTCGTGGTTGGGCTGCTGGCTTTCTCTTGGATTCAGGCTCGGTCTCTTGGTTTTCATATTTTTCTTGATTTAATAATTTTTAGGATTTTTTTCGTTTTCCTTCTTTATCCGCGCCATATGTTCCACTTCTTGCTTGATGTTTTGCAGGATCTCCTTTATCTCAGCAAGTAGCTTTTCATTTTCGCTGGTCGGCGCCGACGTCTGAAGCCGCTTGATTTGCTTCTTTAACTCATCTATCTGGTCTTGCAGTTGAGCTTTTTTCCGCTTGTGAGATGCCCGTGGCTGTCTCGCACCTCCGCATTGCGTCCTTATATGGTGTCTTTGTGGTGATGGCGATCTTTAAGACGTCTCTGTGTCTTTGCAGGTACGGACAGCCCAGGTATCTTGCTCCATGCTTTCCCATGCAGTTGGCGCACTTTCTTTTGTTGTTGGATGCTCGGAAATCCGTGTCCAGCTCGGCTAGCGGACACTCCTTGAAGGCGTGGTGATCGGCGCAGTACCGGCAAATTTCCGTCTTACTGCGACATGATGCTTTGCTGTGGCCGGCCCTCTGACATCTTGAACATTGATTGATTCTTGGGATGAATCTCTCTGGCTGTCGTATTTTCTTGTTGATTGATACTGTGGTCGGCAATTCGCTGCCCTCTGTCGTCACCACCGCCAGCGTGGTAGGGATCTTTGAGTACGTCAGGAGCCGCTCCGCCTTCAAGATTGGGATGTTGGGATTATCTTCTTGTAGCTGCTTTGTGATTTGTTCGTCTGACAGCTCCACTAGAATAAGCTTGACAACTCATCCCACTGTTTTTGAATAGGTGTTTCCGACTCTGGTGTCTTTCTCCTCCTTCTTCTCAGTTGTCTTGACTCTCGTCTGTGGTGGGTTGTCGTCGATCTTCCTCGTGGTGGATTCAGTAGGGACTATGGTTTCTGGTTCTTTGTTGCAGCTCACATGGAAGTTCTCTCCGCCCGTCTTCTTTACGGCTGTGTCGGCTCCCACGCTGCCCATCTTGGAAACCGCGTGTCTTTTGGTGTTTTTGCAACATGCCAACTCCCCCCCCCCCCAAATTCAGGCTTCTTGACTTGTTCAGGTGACTTGTCTTGATAGCGCTCGCAGTTGCGAATGAAATGGTGTGGTTATTGTAATTTCTATCACACTTTTAAGGGTTTCATTTGAACCCCCCCCCCCCCTCTTGTAACTTATGATATCCATGGATAAAAAGATGACCTCGCAACCAGTTGTGAAATATAACTAAATATCTCTCTGGATTAGAGAAAGTAGTGGGATCAAGTTGTGAAGTAGAACTAATGATCTCCCTGGGCGGGAGGATGAGCGACCATCCACTTATTATGTATAGCTAGCGACCACTCTGGATTAGAGAAAGATCTAGTATCCCGTTGTTATGTATAGCGAATGTTCTCCCTGGAAGGTTGGTACGACAAGGAATGGAGACCTACCATCTAGTTATGATGTATAGCGAATAATCTCCCTGGAAGGTTGGTAGGACAAGGAATGGAGACCTACCATCTAGTTATGATGTATAGCGAATGATCTCCCTGGAAGGTTGGTAGGACAAGGAATGGAGACCTACCATCTAGTTATGATGTATAGCGAATGATCTCCCTGGAAGGTTTGTAGGACAAGGAAGGGAGACCTACCATTTAGTTATGATGTATAGCGAATGATCTCCCTGGAAGGTTGGTAGGACAAGGAAGGGAGACCTACCATCTAGTTATGATGTATAGCGAATGATCTCCCTGCTTGTATTGAGAGCTAGCATCCATACAGGATATATAATTAATGATCTCCGTGGACGGAGGCAATGGCAGCACCCATGTGTGATGTACCGGTATTGATCTCCCTACCGTGTTTCCCCGAAAATAAGACCTATCCCTAAAATAAGTCCTAGCAAGATTTTGCAGGATGCTTTTAATGTAATACATACCCCTAAAATAAGCCCCAGTTAAGATCGTGAGCTAGAATAAAGTTATTAAACGTGCACTTGTACTTTTTAAAAATCAAATCAAATCAAATCAACTTTATTTTCAAAGGGTAACAAATTGGGCACGCAGGCCCGTCTTACATTCGGCCCTTCCAATCACTCGTCTTTCGTTCATCAAAAGCATTATACATTTACATAGGAAGAAAGATAAACATTGTGAAATGAATATTGTAAACATAATCAAGACAAATTACCATGTTATGAGGCCCATCTCCCATCTACCCATACATCACCCCACCCACACACACACCCAGGGACACATACATACCCCACCAACCAACCCATCCTCCTCCCGCACATCCCCCACCCACACACACTGCCCTCACCTGTTCCCCCAACCAAAACACATTCGCCACCCACAAACAATCCCCCACCAACCCACACATCCCACGCCCACCCACATACACATCCTAACCCACAAATCCTCTCCTCCTCCCACACCTCCAACCTCCCATCCCCCAGCCACATCTCCATCGACCACATATTCCCCACCCACGCACACACATCCCCCACCAACCCACACATCGCACATCCACTCACACATCCCCAAACCATACACACACATTCCCACCAACTGACATCTCCCTACCCCGACACACACACACACACACACATCTTCCCTAACCACCTTATACATCCCCAATCCACTCACACACACCCCACCACCCACACGTACATCCTCCACCCACCCACACATGCCCTAACCCAATCCCCCACCACACACACCCCCACCCGCACATCACATACATCCTCTACCACGCAATATTCCCAACCCACACACCGCACACATATCCCTCACCAACACATCCCACACCCACATACCACCATGCATCCCCACCTACACACCACACACATATCCCCCACCCACATACCACACAATATTCCCACCCACACCCACACAGATACCCTGACCCATCCACCCCACATACCCCCACCCACACACACATACCCCACCCACACAATATCCCCAACCAACACACCACGCACCTCTCCCCACCCACACATGCATTTCCCACCCATCCACCAACACACACTCACTCACGCACACATCCTCCACTACGCACCCACTCACCCCCACCCACCCCCAACCAAACATCTCTCGATCACAATACCCCTACCCACACAATCCTCCACCCACTCACGCATCCCACCCCGACACATACACATCCCTCACCCACCTACACATCCCTAAGCCACTCACACACCCCACCCACACATTCTCCATCCACGCACACATCTCCCACTCACACACCCCCACCACCCACACATACTTCTCCCAACCACCACACACCCCCTACTCACCCACACATATCCCCCACCCATACACACATTACCCGCACCCATCACACACATCCCCCACACCACACAATATCCCCCACCCACACACACATCCTCACCCATACCACCACAAACATACCTCCCATCGACACACCATGCATACATCCCCCACCAACACACCGCACACATATCCAAACCCACACACCATACACTTCTCCCCACCCGCCCTTACATCCCCAATCCACCACACAATCCCCTACCCACACAACCCCGCCACCCACACATACTTCCCCAAACCATCCACACATCTCCACCCACCCACACATATCCCCCACCCAAACACACATCCCCCGCACCCGTCCCATACACATATCCTCCACCCATACACACATCCCCCACACCCATTCCCACACCCCTACTTTCACCCCCACACATCCATCCACACATCCAACCAACACCCACAAATATCACTACCCACCAACACCCACACACCCAAAACCCATCCAAACGCATACCCCACCCACATCCCCCCACCCACACATCCCCACCCAAGTACTTTGTGTTTTAAATATCAACTCTCCAGCATGATCGCCATAGATGGAGCTACAGTGTTTATGGCCGTAGGATCACAAACGACAACTGATCAGACGGAATTCAGGATCTGCAGAGTTATGACGATGTTGCAGAAGAAGATGACATGACTGTTTTGGAATAAATGGAGAATTTTGTGCATTAATAAATTGAGATTTTTGTATCTGATAAAAATACATCTCCAGAAAGTAAGCCCCATGGCATGTCTGGAAACTAAAATTAATATAAGACCCGGTCCTATTTTCAAGGAAACACGGTAGATGGGGTGGGGTAGGGTCGGGGGGGGGGGGGGTCCAATTTTGATGTATAACCAATAATCTACTTGGAGGGAATATAGACTAAGGATCCATTCATGGTGTATAACTAATATTCTCCTCTGATGGGAGGGAGACTAAGGATCCAGTTATGATGCATAACTAATAATCTCCTTGGATGTGATCTCCTTTGCCCTAAAATTCAGTTTTGATGTATAATTATGGATTTCCCAGCATAGCAGGAAGATATAAGATCCAGTTTTGATTTAAAATTAATGATTTGTCAGTCAGTCAGTTAGTCAGTAGCGGTTCCAAGTTCATGGAAAAGCGTTGTCACATCATGCTCCATTCCTGTGCCAGTGAATATCACTCAAAAACCTCCTCACTGCCCCATGTGAAAAGTGGAACAGACAGGAGTCTCGACAAACCAACTGCCCGAAACAGGTATGCTATGCATAATGCTGCTGCCAGAATGCCAACACAAAATTACACGGAAAACACTGGTCGTTGCGGCGACTAGCCTTCATCAACAAATACATACACAAAACACAACATAGAATCACGGAGAAGACTCTCCAGTGACTACATTAACGCATAAGAACAGGATAAGGAGAATGAAAAGATGAAAAATTAAGAACAATGAAGAGAAAATGAAATTTTGAAGAAGCACAAAAGTCTCAGAATCCCCAAGCTGTGATACTCTAAAATATTTAAAAGTAGTACGCGGTAATTGAGGTCTCCCCGAGAAGGCGGCACACCTTATGACATACTAAATCACGAAACAATGACACAGAGAGCTGCAAAGAGATGACGCAAGAATGTTGATTGATAATAATATGTCTCAGTTGACGGACGAGGACCAGGCGAGAGGAAAATTGACATGTTAACGAGAGTGCCTGCCCCTGCAGGATGTGACGTCACGACACTTAACACGGTATTTGAAGTCACAGGCGACAGAATGGGCTCTATCAACAAGGGATATTTTACAGCCTCAAAGCCTAACGGGTTTAATGATAAAACCAATAAGCCATGTTGAAACGGGAAATGTTGCACACTGATCAAAGGGATAGTTTGTGGCGGACACTTTCACTTGCATGTCCTCTGGCTTAGAGTTTCTGTGTCGGCAGGTGAAGGTCATTGGTGCAGCCATATCCTATACTTTTTAGGACACCTTCATATATCATAACCATTACCCCAACCCCGTTCAACCTCAGAAAAGAAGTTATATTAAGGTCCATAGTCTGGCTCAGATTAATAATCAGGTACCCATGTCAGTTACAAATAAGATACGAATTTGATGGTGATTGTTGTCGAAAGAGAAGTCAACCTGAGTATACTTAGACAAAGCAGCAGTCAACTTGAGCTTATTGACATCTCCATAGAAATGTCCCTCAAATTCAGCTTTGAGACTGAGAGTCGCATCAATTCTCCGCGATGATGGTAGGCGTACGGTACACACGCCTGGCACACGTTCTTGGAGCCCGATCAAAATATGTCTGCCGCTTGTCTACAGGGATGGGAATAAAGCCATCATCACTTCCCGCATTCGTCATGTCGTATTCGAGTAAACATATCCAGCGATGGTGTTAGCAGAACAAAATCAACAAGAACAACAAG
>JACEFZ010010473.1:312500-395000 GCA_014155875.1 Cepaea nemoralis | reverse complement strand
ATCTCCCTACCCCCTACCACCACACAAACACACATCTTCCTAACCACCCATACATCCCCAATCCATTCACACACACCCCACCATCCACACATACATCCTCCACCCACCCACACATGCCTTAACCCAATCCCCCACCACACCATAATCCTCCACCCTCACATCACATACATCCCCTACCACGCAATATTCCCAACCCACGCACTGCACACACACATATCCCTCACCAACACATCCCACATCCACATACCACCACACATCCCCACCTACACACCACACACTAGATAGATAGATAGATATTTAGATAGATAGATAGATAGATAGATAGATAGATAGATAGATAGATAGATAGATAGATAGATAGATATATAGATAGACGACAGGACAGACCGTTAGATAGATATATAGATAGATAGATAGATAGATAGATAGATAGATAGATAGATAGGATGGATGGATGGATGGATGGATAGATAGATAGATAGATAGATAGATAGATAGATAGATAGATAGATAGATAGATAGATAGATAGATAGATAGATAGATAGATAGATAGATAGATAGATAGATAGATAGATAGATAACACTTTCCTATATAATCCCCAGGTGTGGCATGTTGGATGCACGGATATCACAATCTACGAGACATTTCAGTCGTCACCGGTTGCCTCGACATCGACGTCACCACCAGGTATCACCACACAACCACCGCCGGCCAGCACCCCTACAACCTTATCAAGATCTGCAACATCGTCGCCAAGTGGGTGCAGTTGCCCTCCTCACCCAGACCCCAACGACAACTTAATAAACAGTCCCACATCTTACACGGGTCATTTTTCTGGTAGTACACGTTCACCTGACACCGCCAATGTTTCTATTAATAGTAACAATGGCGCAATGCATCTTATGAATAATACAAGCTTAATTAACAACTAACACTAAATACAATACAACTAATGGTGATGTTGTATATAGCACTGGAAACTATAACATTAGGGCAGTGAATGGATCAAAGATGAATGTGTCCATTCAGAAGGCGAGGGAAGACGATAGAGGATCATCAATGGAAGAACTGCTGCAGAAATATACTAATGGCGTCGTCTACCCGCCAACTTCTTACCCCAAAGAGGCTACTTCGCCATCGGAGTGGAGAAACAGTACCACAATACCTGGTTTCGATGTCCCAACCGGTGAAACGTGGGTGGCAGAAGATAATAAGACAACACCGCGACCGAAACAGAAGGGTGGGTTATTGAAAGGTGGACATTCTTCGGGTGTTTCTGGTAGAGATTTCACACAGACAACATTACAACATCGTGTAGTGACATCATCATCATCATCATCACCGGACAGAAGATCTAATACAAACACCACCCCACACTTTACAATCGTTCAGAGTAAGTCACCTCGCATGGCACCCTCACAAAGTAGTACACCACACACGATAACCCCACAACGTAGTACACCACACACGATAATCTCAAACAGTAGTACACCACACACAACCACATCACAAAGTAATACAACACACACAATAAAGTCACAAAGTAGTGCACGACACACGACAGCTTCACCATACGACAACACACATATAAACAATCAACACACAACAAAATCTCTGCAGCGCACATTGACAACACAAATATCAACAAGTTTTTCAAGTCCCACTTACACACAAACAACTGATAACATACCTACCATACCTGTACACCCACACCGAAACGAGGTGTTCTGTTACATTACAAACAGAACCAGGAATCCGCGTAGGAACTTTGACCTCTGGTGTAGCAGGAACTGCCCAAATAAGGGCATTTTTACGTGTTTGTACCACACGTGCAGTCTCGCGCTGTGTTCTCGGGATAACCCTACCGGGAATTCCCTTGCCATTGGAAACAGTGAGTTTGGATTTTCTCAAGGTATTTATAGAAAGCAGGACACCATAAATAAACACGGCTCCTCGTTTTTGAGCAGTGGTGGGGACTATTTTGGCGATTTAAACAGAGATATTATTGATATATCCTCTAGATATTTGACTTCAGAAGAGCGATCGCAAAGAAGCGGTGAAGTCTACAGGCACCAGCAGCAGCTTATACACCACCACCAAAAGCAACAACAACAACAACAACGTCTCCCAATTCCTTCACTAAGGACTGAACATAATTTCCATTCACCGTATTCTCCACAGAATATCATAAAACCTTACATACGAAATAATAACAACAATAATAGAAACTTGATGTCGTTATTGCCATTTTTATTTAGAGAAGGGTTTGAGTTCTAACACTGAGCTTTATCGACACAATATTAATAACATCACTAGACATATTTCTAAGAGTTTTATCGACACAATGATACAAAGTCACTAAACACCGTGCTACGAGTTTTAACGCGGGTCACACATTTCAGGTATCACCGTACATTTAACAGTGAAACAAAAGTATGTCAGATGCAAGGAATCACGTAAACGTTTGAAATTTGTCAATAAACAAACACTGCTCTGGCAAGATATGTCTGAAGTGTTGAATAATGGAAACAATCATTCATGACCTTGTATGTTTTTTCTGAGAGTAATCAATGAGAGGAAGTGAGGTAACATGGAGGGAGGGACAGAAGGACAGGAAGAAAGATACACAAGACTGACAGCTAGACATACCGACAAATACAATTATAAATGAGTAAGTCACAAAATTATATAAGTTAGTTGGGAAATGTTTGTTCATAGTTTATAAAGGTGTCATTGTGTGGCATCTTCATCTAGCATGTTGTCGTGACTGTGTGGCAGACGACAATTGCCAAATACTATGCGCATGCGCATAAGTAAGTTCACACGTATGTGATGTCGAGTTGTCGGCCAAACTCGAAGATTACACCACCGACGAACAGCGTGATGTTGTGGGATTATTTTTGCGGCCAGAGGGGCTACTGCCAGGGATATTCTAAGGAATTGTTGCCTGACTATGGCGGCAAGTTTTTGTGGCGGAAAGCAGTACACAATTGGGTGGACAGTTTATCTCAAGGATGTTCACAAGTTGTTGCTAAATCTGACCTGGTCGAGCTGTACATATTGAACCAACTGTGTGGTTGGTCGAGGCGATTATTCCAGCTGACAGGCGGGTGAGGATAGACAGTGTTGCATTCATAATAGAATGTTCTCGTGGTTTAACCTATAGCAGAATCCATGATGTCTTACATTTATGCAAAGGGCGGGCAGAGTAGAGTGCAAGCCTTATCCTAGTGTGACGAACTGCAAGCCAAAGACCACATGTCATGGCAAGGCAGACCAAGCCCTAAGCCTTGGACGGCAACTGGTCTAGAATTGAAGCTAGGATAGGCAGACAGAGCATTTCTTTGCTGATCCGTCAGCTTCTGCAGCTGGTCTTGTTTCAGACGTATTGGTGTTACTTTTCCTTTGGAATAAACCAGACAGGCAGAGATAGAGGAAGATAGATAGATAGACAGACAGACAGACAGACAGACAGACAGATAGATAGATAGATAGATAGATAGATAGATAGATAGTGTGTGTGTGTGTGTGTGTGTGTGTATGTGTGTGTGTGTGTGTGTGAGAGAGAGAGAGAGAAAGAGAGAAAGAAAGTATGTGGCATTTACTTTTATCCAATTTACAAGGCAGTGTTGTAATCCCATTTCCAAGGCAGTGCCGTTATCCCATTTCCAAGAGTGTACTGTTATCCCATTTCCAAAGAGTGCTTTTATCCCATTTACAAGGGAGTAGTGTTATCCCATTTCCAAGAGAGCACTGTAATTCCATTTCCAAGAGAGTACTAGTTATCCTATTTCCAAAGAGTACTGTTATCCTATTTACAAGGCAGTGCTGTTATCCTATTTCTAGTAGAAAGGTGACAATGTGAAATCTGTATTGCACTATGAAGTTCTAGTGATGTTTCGTGGTATTTACACGCACAACAGCATACATATGTACATAACTGAGTATAAACCTGGTGATGCTAATATAAACAAATACATAAACGAGCAAATAAATAAACACAACGGGTCGTTAATCTTATCGGAATCTCGAATAAATAATATATGCACTAGTTTAGTCATTTAGTCCACGGATCAACATCACGGCACACGGGTGTAACCCATGAGTGCTCCGTTCATTTTGCTGTCCGATGCTCTCATCATCATCATCATTATCATCATCATCATCATCAAAACCACCACCATCGTCGACATTATTATCATCATTAGGTTATTCAATTCCAAGACCGATGTTAAATCTCTTGTAGTAGTAGTAGTAGTAGTAGTAGTAGTGTAGTAGTAGTAGTAGTAGTAGTAGTAGTAGTAGTAGTAGTAGTAGTAGTAGTAGTAGTAGTAGTAGTAGTAGTAGTAGTAGTAGTAGTAGTAGTAGTAGTAGTAGTAGCCGTAACAATAATAATAATAATAATAATCAGAAGAAGAAGAAGAAGGAGAAGAAGAAGAAGAAGAAGAAGAAGAAGAAGAAGAAGAAGAAGAAGAAGAAGAAGAAGAAGAAGAAGAAGTTGTAGTAGTAGTAGTAGTAGTAGTAGTAGTAGTAGTAGTAGTAGTAGTAGTAGTAGTAGTAGTAGTAGTAGTAGTAGTAGTAGTAGTAGTAGTAGTAGTAGTAGTAGTAGTAGAGAAGAAGAAGAAGAAGAAGAAGAAGAAGAAGAAGAAGAAGAAGAAGAAGAAGAAGAAGAAGAAGAACAACAACAACAACAACAACAACAACAACAACAACAACAACAACTTGACGATGATGACAACTGGAGGCCGTGGACTGACATGATCAGAACCTTGTCAGCAATTCGGGGTCTTACAAGGCAGATGAAGATAAATTATTGATGATAAGCTATGCTGTCCATATTATACAATTTTAAAAATAAAATATAGACATCTGCACAATCTTAGTGAAGCAATTAAATAGTTTACAGAAATCCAATCTGCCACCCCAATATTATTACATACATTATGGCAAACCAATCTGTCAGTTTTACATATATTGTTAGAAAAACTGTCGGTTATCAGAATCGTCATATGTACATTCAATGCCAACATATACATACAAAAATCAGACAACTTCTTCACAAACATTTGCGGAGTAACAACTATCCATGTAACAACAAACTGAATATTTTATGGAATACCAGTCTACCCATTAAGCACAATTATCTATGAAGTGCATTAGATAGCATCAAACGTCTACATCTACTCTCTATTTGCATCAAATTAGAATGTATAGTAACAATTAATAAATAGCATTATTAACAACATTGATATCATGGGGATCAAAAGTTGACAAGTCTGTAAGCATAGAGTTTATGAACACAGTGCGATTGTCTTATGATCCTGTCACCCCTATGGAATAGATGTTCCAAGTTCTCTCTATATTTCCCCAAGAGACGCATCCATTATCATTAACAGATCCTTTGCATTCGTCAATCAATCAATCAATCAATCAATCAATCAATCAATCAATCAATCAATCAGGGGCCGTCTCCACAGTGAAGGTTGGCTGCAATGAATCTTTAACACTGTTCAGATCTTGTAGAATTTCACAAGTTTTCTTCGTATAGGTCTACGGAATTCTAAGAATTTTTATGTAACATATAAATCAAAAAGCACCAGTTCTATTCTGAAGTGATTCTGAAATTGTCCATGATTTACCTCCGTATGTTGACATGGGTAAGATGCATGTCCTGAAACACGTTACTTGCGCTTGTTTACATGAGTAGTGCCATGTTGATGCAAACATGCTCAGATAAATACCAATTGGGGAAACCTTCGAGGCATCTAAGAGAGTTCGTAAATAAACACACAAGTAATGTTTGGCACCCATAAAAGTAGAATAAAGAGGTTCCAGCTTGAGAACGCATTAGTTGTATATTCTTTACAGGACGTTGCAGCTAACCCCAGCATTTTGTTTGATGTTTGTGATTTCTCGGCAAGGTTACGTTCAGTAGTTTCCCATTGTTTTGTGAATGATCGGAACTCATACCACTGTATCCCGGGAAGGTTAACCCGGTCAACAAATGCCCGCAGAAGTCGGATGTGTCGGCCTAACGGCGCAAGAACGCAGCTCTGCTGTAAACAGGCACAACGCAATCACATCCGAAAAAAAACTCCGGATGACCGAAGAAGAAGAAGATACCACTGTATGAAAACCAACGCAAGGCGGTCTTATGCCAAATCGCCCACAGCTGTGTTTCGAACGCGGTATGCAGGATTGCGAATTGTGTCCTTAACTCCTTCGCCACAGAGCATGAGGACGCACTAGACAATATAAAAATTAAATGCTATCGAAGGTTAAACCGGTCAATAAATGCCCGAAAAAGTCGGATGTGTAGGCCGAGAAGCGCAAATTCCACAGCTCTGTTGTAAACAGGCACAGTTCAATCACGCCCAAAACAAACGGACGAACGTACGAAGAAGATGATACCGACCGTCAACTCTAAATGACGACATCATCTCGCCGCAGGAACAAGTATACTTCTGTTGGCTGTATCGTGAACTTCATGTTCAGAAAAATGGCTACCGGCCGGTTGCTGAACTTACTGGGTTTGCTTTATATAGTAATGTGTGGCTACTGGTTTTCTAGTGACTGCCGCTGCCATCGACGATGAAATGTATTTTTCGTGGCGGACTGTTATGTTGGCATTCTGGCAGCTGCATTACGCATAGAATACCTGTGCGGACCGTTGGTATGTCAATCCCCCTGTCTAATCCACTTTTCACAGGGACAGTGAGGTGCATTTCGTGTGATATTCACTGGCACAGGAACGGAGCATTACAGGGCAACCCCTTGCCGTGAAGTTGGAACCGCGACTAACTAACTATATCTTTCAATTTCTATGTTGTCTAGTGCGTCATCAAGCCTATACTTCCTTCTTCTACTTCTATCAGCACCAATTAATGCGTGTGTGTTTATTTATCCAAAGGTGAACAATAACGTCAATACACTCAGTTCATGCACGCGGATGCCTTGTCGCCCTTGAAACCATCCCCCGCGAGAGCACTCCCGCAGTACTTGCAGTAGCCTCGGACATAGTACTCGGCTGGGCTCCCGAGGGTGACGAGTAAGAAGTGGAACGGCGAGGGTTCGGACTTGCATTCTGTGGGGTCGGCTGCAGCGAGCTGCCTGGGAACATGGTGAAGACATCTTTCACCTTGGAGCAGACGGCTTTGCTAATTTCAAGAACAGATCGGCTGTTGCCGGATCCCGGCTTCGCGAATCCCACACTGGCTTCCGGGATTTCTTTCAGAGAACCCCTGCTGACTTTAGCCGCATCTTCTTTAGACTCGACGTCCTTGACTTCTGATTGGCATTGGATATGCGTGTCTGACTTATTTCCGAAAATGGATATTTGTCCTTCAAGAAATTCTGCTTGATCTCGCTCGTATACGGCCTCTTGTGGCTTCTGGGCTCTGGGCATCTCACGGAGGTTGCCTTTATGACCCGTGTCCCAGTTTTCCTTGTCTACAATTTCGTTGTCATCACTAACCAGGCTGCCATGTTTGCCGCCATGTTTAACTTTCCGAACCCTGTCCCCATCCATGTTGCCTTCTTCATTCATCACACACGTGACCACCTCTTCACCTCCGTCCTCCTCTTCCTCATCGACTTCTGTGTGGACTCCTCCTTGCCGTGGCTTTCTCTGGCTTTCCGCTTGAGCCTTGGAGCCGAACTCTAAGATGTCGTCTATCTTACTGTCCAGACTCCCCATCATCTTCATGCGATGAGGGCTATCCCGTCTGTCACCAAGGACGCTGTAGTCTAGACTCATTTGCTTGTCGTAAAAACTCAGTTTGCCCCGTTTTCTCGGAGACAGGCGGATGAACTCTCCCCCGACAATCAACTGCCTGGCCAGTTTATCCAGGTCAAGGTTATTCCCATCAAACAGGGCTGCAAAACTTCCGTTGACAACTTTAGGACTCATCGGCACGTTGCTAAGCAACAAACTAATACCGAACTCTCGGCGTCTGAAGCTAGCCCCTCTTGGGTGGGAAAATGAATGCAGCACCGGGCGTTTCCTAGCAACCACTTCACCATTGGAAACCAGACTGGCGTGTTTGATGGGAATTCCCGAAACTTCGTTCTGTTTGGTTCCCACATCTCCGTCCGCCATCTTGGAGGTCACTGTTTCATCTTTATCTTCATCGTCATTGTCTTCTTCGCTTTCATCAACACAGATCTCCTCTCTGGCCAGGGCTTCTTGGAGAACCAGGTTGGTCATGTCTGTAATTACCTGCCAGTCCCTGAGGGTACACAAAAATACACGTGTCACTCTTCGTAGGGAATAGAAGAGGAAAAGTTGTCGAAACATTCTAAAAGGATCAGACAAATCGTTCAACAGATGGAATCATACATATAGTTAGACAGCAATGAAGTCAATAATAGGAGTACATATAAAGATAATAAAATACGAGTACATAAGGAACAATGGCTATACTTAGCTTGTCTACGAGCAGTATGAAAATCCCTTGCCGGCTTGCTGAAGAAATCAGGACTAAAGTGGGGGATATATTTGTAGCAGCGCTAGATTTTAATAGAAGGCAACAAGCCAAATGGTTTGGCCATGTAACTAGGTTACCACCTAACAGTATACCACAACAAGCAATGATGTACAGACCAAATGGAAGCAGAAGAAGAGACCGACCACGTAAACGATGGACAGAGGGAATATTAGAGTCCATCGAATTCTCGATATATGAAGCCCGTAAACGGGCACTCTACCACTGCTTATACTTTAACTCGATACTGCAACGCACAAGAGAAACAAGATGAGATGAAAAGGAAATATGAGCTTTCATACTAATAAGAAATCTATGGAAGTCAAAGAAATTCAAGCAATGTATTTCCTTAGTGAAGGTAAACACAGAAGCCACAAGCAACACGTTGCACGATTTATTGCATGACTTATTTCGCTGCATTTAATCAGGTGTCGTTCGTGGTAAATTTGAAATTACCGTTGGGATAACAAATGCTTCACATTCCAATACCTGTGCCTATGTGTTTTAATTGTTTCAGCTAAAATATTATTAATTTATTTACTTCATATGGTATATAACTCTGTGGGTATGCACTTGACGAGATGCAGCGAAACATGCCAGGCAATAAATCTTCCAACATATTGTTTGTGGCTTGTGTGTTTACAAGAAACTAAAAGTTAGCCTCATATCCTTGTTGGGGTATGCTGTCAATAGTCTGGTTATGTGACCGAACAAATTTCGGCCATTCTGCTCTGTGCATTCGCCAGTTAATGAATGTACGAGGGGCTTCAAATGGAAACCTTAAGTGTTTTTGAGGGGACTGAGCACGTATGGGAATGTTCTGAGTGCAGTGATGTCGGTTCTTAACTCAATTCAACAACCTTAAATGTTTTTGCTGTGTTTTTGCGAATATTTTCTGAAATAGTAAGGAACAAGTGTTATATTTTCAATGTAGTCACCACTGTGTTCAATGCAGGTCCTCCGACGCCGATGAAGTCCTTGGATTCCTGTAGAAAATAATTCTCTTGGACTCGTGTGTAACCGTTCATGCACCAACTGCTGTACCTCTTCATCGGACCGACAAGTTGTGAAACTTCCTACTCCCTCCATACACATGCTCGACTGACAGGCATGCATCACCATACTGGACCTTCGTTCGCCGATAAATTTCTATAGGTTTCACCCTTTCACTGATTACAAATAAACAGATACGAGAACGCTGCCCCTCTTGGATGCATGTCAAAAGTGGAGCGGCCATCTTTAAACTATCCTTATGATGTCCCCCTATTCGTCTGCACTTGATGATACAGGCTTAAAAATATTGACATCCTTAACAAGAATATTGACAGTTTACAAGAAAATGGCATGCTTATTGTAATTTCTATCTCTCTTTTAAGATTTTCATTTTGATAAGTGGTTTATTTTATTTGTTGTGATCGATGTCTTGGTTTCTGATCCATAGAAAAGTACTCATTTAATCTTAGAGGTCAACATTCTCAGTGTGGTACTGGGTTTCATTTCGTTTAGCCTTTTCCGTGGCGAAGGAGTTAAGGACGAAATTCAACCCTATCATTGTTGGCTGTTTATGATTTCTTGGCAATTTTACATTCAATAATTTGTCATGCTTTCTGAATGACCGGCACTCATACCACTGTATTAAAACCAACAGACGGCGATCTACTTCCAATTGCGTCCGTAACCACTTCCACAGAGCCGGTAAGAAGAAATTAAAGTTTGTGAAGTTTAGTTTTAAAAAATAACGGTTTTGTTTGGTTTGACCCCGTATGGCTCGGGCTCTTTCCGCACGGCCCGCGTGCCGAAAACTTCGAACAGAGCACCTACTCCGCAGCTTCAGCTACGACCCCCATGAATTCTCCAAGAAAACTGCACTCGTCAACCGAACAACGTAGACAAGAACCGAACCCACAGCCGTCAGATCGCGAGGCACAGGCCAATGTACCCACTTCGTCACAGTTACTCCGCAGGTATTTCATTGCCAATAGGACATAAACCCAATAACCCCGGGACAGGGAGCATCCCTCGTGTTTAGAACACTTCTTGAACTCCAGAAGTCCTGACACATTCCCGCATTTACTGAAAATGTCGCCAAGCGGTACCTTTTTCAGACCCCTGTTTTATACCCGAGAGAAGTGCACCCACCTGAAGGTAGCCCCAAAGTCAAACTGTACCGTCCAGAAAGGTCTTTACCTTTCAATATCAGCTTCCGTTGTGAACTGTGACGTTACGGTAAATCTGATGACGTAGTTCCCCTTGAGGCTGGCGGGCACCATGTGAACTTTGCCCTGTTTGTTGAGATGCTTCAGGAGCTCTTCTGTGAGTTCGTTGGCGCCCTGGAGAGATACAGTGTGTTAAACATGGATTCCGGGTATTGTCAGTGATGTGACACACTGACATATGGCACTGATGTGACATATTGACATATGACACTGATGTGGCATACGGACATGACACACTTAAGTGGTATTCTGACATGACATAAATGCACACAACACTGAGATGACACACTTGCATGATATTCTGACGTGAAAAAAACTGACATGTCACATTGTCATACAGCACTGATGTGACACATTGACATAAACACCTAACATGTTGGCATACAACACTGAGACGACACATGATATACTGACATGAAAAAAATGTCATGACACATTGCCATACAGCACTCAGATGACACATTTACATGATACATTGATAAGATATACTAACATGTCACATTGACATAGAGTACTAGAATGTCACATTGATATACAACACGAACATGCACATTAATATACATTACTAACATCTCATCTCATCTCATCATGTTCCTCTTGTACCTTGCGGTGTCGAGGTGAAGTATAAACAGCGGGAGAGTGCCCGATTATGGACATCATATATCGATATTCCCATGGACTCTGCTATTCCCTCCGTCCAACGTTTACGTGGTCGGCCTCTTCCTCTGCTTCCATCTGGTCTGTACATCATTGCTTGTTGTGGTATACTGTTAGTTGGTAACCTAGTTGTATGGCAAAACCATTTGACTTGCTTCTTTCTAACAAAATCTAGTGCAGCTTTAACACCCAGTTTAGTCCTGATTTCTTCATTCCTGATCTTATCTCTTCTTGATACGTTGATTATTTTTCTCAGGAACCTCATTTCTGTTGTTGTGATTTTTCTTTTCTCTTTTTCTGTTATTGTCCAGGTTTGGCAGTGGTAGCATAGAGTTGGTAGGAAGATTGTGTTGTAAAGTTCTTTCTTAGTAGTTATTGATACATGTTTGTTCTTTAGTATTGGTGCCATTTGTCCAATGAGTTGGTTTGCCTTATTGCACCTATTTTCGATCTCGTCTTCTGATCTGCCATTTGATGATATTATATTTCCTAGGTACTTGAAGCTCTTTACTTGTTTCAAGGGATGTTCGTTTAGGTGAATTGTTGCTGTTTGTTCTTCTTTAGTTATAGTCATTACCTCTGTTTTACTTGTGCTAATTTTCATGTTATGTTCCCTACACATTTCGTTTAGACTATTCATGTGGTCTTGTAATTCAGCTTCTGATTTTGTTATTAGTGCTTGGTCGTCCGCAAACAGGAGTTCTCTTATGGTTAGATTTGTAGATGCTTCTTCTTCTGTGTTCTCGTCATGCGGTGTTCTTGCTGTCTCTGCTTGACTGGTTTCTTTACATCACTAACATGCACAATGGTCACAAGATAGAATGCCGTGTACAGACATGATCATCAACGCCACACGACATAGACTATAAGAAGATTGGCAGCACATGAGACAGAGGGTTGTGGACAGACATGATCACCAACGCCACACGGCATGGACTATAAGAAGATTGGCAGTACACGAAACAGAAGGCTGAGGACAGACATGATCACCAACGCCACACGGCATGGACTATTAGAAGATTGGCAGTACATGAGACAGAAGGCTGTGGACAGACATGATCACCAACGCCACACGGCATGGACTATAAGAAGATTGGCAGTACATGAGACAGAAGGCTGTGGACAGACATGATCACCAACGCCACACGGCATGGGCTATAAGAAGATTGGCAGTACACGAGACAGAAGGCTGTGGACAGACATGATCACCAACGCCACACGGCATGGGCTATAAGAAGATTGGCAGTACACGAGACAGAAGGCTGTGGACAGACATGATCACCAACGCCACACGGCATGGACTATAAGAAGATTGGCAGTACATGAGACAGAAGGCTGTGGACAGACATGATCACCAACGCCACACGGCATGGACTATAAGAAGATTGGCAGTACATGAGACAGAAGGCTGTGGACAGACATGATCACCAACGCCACACGGCATGGACTATAAGAAGATTGGCAGTACATGAGACAGAAGGCTGTGGACAGACATGATCACCAACGCCACACGGCATGGGCTATAAGAAGATTAGCAGTACACGAGACAAAAGGTTGTGGACAGACATGATCACCAACGCCATACGGCATGGACTATAAGAAGATTGGCAGTACACAAGACAGAAGGCTGTGGACAGACATGATCACCAACGCCACACGGCATGGACTATAAGAAGATTGGCAGTACATGAGACAGAAGGCTGTGGACAGACATGATCACCAACGCCACACGGCATGGACTATAAGAAGATTGGCAGTACATGAGACAGAAGGCTGTGGACAGACATGATCACCAACGCCACACGGCATGGGCTATAAGAAGATTGACAGTACACGAGACTACACATGGCTGTAGACAGACACCAACGTCACACGGCATGGATTATAAAGAAGTTGTATAATTTATTCTTGTTGCTTTTATTATTGTTGGTATTGTTGCTGGTGATATTATTATAGTTGTTAATATTGTTGACGATGTTGTCGCTTTTGTTGTTCTTGTAGCTAGTGTTCTTGTGCCGGTTCCGTGACAAATGTATTACGAACGCAGTTCGTATTCCCGCATATCCGCGTTCGAGACACAGCTGCAGGCCATTTAGCAGCAGACCTCCTTAATAGTATGGGTACGAAATAGTACGAAATAGTATGGGTGCCGGTCATTCAGAAAGCAATGGCAAACTACTGAACGTAAACTTACCAAGAGATCACAACAGCAGTAAATGCTGGTGTTGACTGCGGCGTCCGTCCTGTAAAGGAAATGCAACTAACTAACTCATGTTCTGGTAAATGTTGCTAACTGAGGCACAGATCAACACACGACCAACTCACAGCGATCCTGAAGACAACCATGCCCAGATGCCGGGGGGCCGCCACCTCAAACCTGTGGTCGGACCGGACGAGATCTTCAAACCTGCAGGCCAACTCCACACCCTGGGCAGACAAACAGCCACGGTGGGTTAGATCTGTGCATCTATGTGTATGCTTTACTGTCGCTAGCATATCATCCTATTTATCAGTTCATCTTTCGGTCAGTGTATATCTACATTTTTCATTTACTTATCGATCAATCAATCTATCCATCGATCACCCACTCAATCAATCTATCAAATAATCAATTCAATTACCACACTTCAATCAATCAATCAATCAATCAATCAATAAATCACTCAATCAAATAAACAATAAATCAATTTATAATTCAATCAATTAATCAAACTGTCTGTCTGTCTGTCTGTCTGACTAAATATCTGTCTCAATGTCTGACTGAGTGCTTGTCCTGTTGTGTGTTTGGCTATCTATTTAGCTGCCTGTCTATTTGTCTATCTCTAGAAGTCTGTCTGACTGTCTGTATTTACCTGACTGCCTGAGATTCTGTCTAATTGACTGTCTGACTCTCTTTGACTGTCTGTTCAATTGTCTATATGCCTATCTGATTATCTCTCCGATTGTCTATGTAACTGCCTGGATGTATGTGCCTAAAAGCCAGTCTTGCTATCTGACAAAGTGCCTGTTTAACTTTCTGTGAGCTATATTTTTATCTGTCTATCTGTCAGTCTAGCTATATGACTGACTGTCTAGAGATCACTTTAGCTGTCTGCCTTTCTAGCCGTCTGTAAGACTGCGTGTATGGTTGACTTTTTAACTGTCACTCTAGCTTTCTTTCTTGCTCTGTGTCCAGTTGTTTGTCAAATAGTCGGACTATTGGCTTACAAGATGTATGTGTAGCTTGTTTAGTCGTCTTGCTGTCTGTCTAGCCGTCTCGCAGCCTGTTTGAGTGTCTGTCAGTCTAACCGTCTTGCTGTCTGTCTAGCCGTCTCGTTGTCTGTTTAGCTGTTTGTTTGTCTGTCTAGCCCTCTCGCTGTCTATATAGTTGTTTGTCTGCCTAGTCATCTGACTGTCTATATCGCTGTTTGTCTAGCCCTCACGCTGTCTATATAGTTGTTTGTCTGTCTAGCCCTCACGCTGTCTATATAGTTGTTTGTCTGTCTAGCCCTCTCGCTGTCTATATCACTGTTTGTCTAGCCCTCTGGCTGTCTATATAGTTGTTTGTCTGTCTAGCCCTCACGCTGTCTATATAGTTGTTTGTCTGTCTAGCCCTCACGCTGTCTATATAGTTGTTTGTCTGTCTAGCCCTCACGCTGTCTATATAGTTGTTTGTCTGTCTAGCCCTCTCGCTGTCTATATCACTGTTTGTCTAGCCCTCTGGCTGTCTATATAGTTGTCGGTCTGGCTAGATCTCTCACTGTCTATATAGTTGTCGGTCTGGCTAGATCTCTCACTGTCTATATAGTTGTCGGTCTGGCTAGATCTCTCACTGTCTATATAGTTGTCGGTCTGGCTAGATCTCTCACTGTCTATATAGTTGTCGGTCTGGCTAGATCTCTCACTGTCTATATAGTTGTCGGTCTGGCTAGATCTCTCACTGTCTATATAGTTGTCGGTCTGGCTAGATCTCTCACTGTCTATATAGTTGTCGGTCTGGCTAGATCTCTCACTGTCTATATAGTTGTCGGTCTGGCTAGATCTCTCACTGTCTATATAGTTGTCGGTCTGGCTAGATCTCTCACTGTCTATATAGTTGTCGGTCTGGCTAGATCTCTCACTGTCTATATAGCTGTCTGTCTAGACCTCTCTCTTCTGTCTAGCCCGCTCGCTGTCTGCATAGCTGCCTGTTTGTCTAGTCATCTCGCTGTCTGCATAGCTGCCTGTTTGTCTAGTCATCTCGCTGTCTATATAGTTGTGTGTCTAGCCCTCTCGCTGTTGTCTGTCTGTCTAACCTTCTCGCTGCCTATATGGTTGTCTGTGTGTCTAGCCCTCTTGCTGCTGTCTATATAGCTGTCTGTCTAACCGTCTCGCTGTCTGTATAGCTACCTGTCTAGTCGTCTTGTCTAAATAGCTACCTGTCTAGTCGTCTTGTTGTCTATACAACTGTCTGTCTAGTCAACTCGCTGTCTATATAGCTGCTAGTCGTCTCGCTGTCTATATAGCTGTCTGTCCAGCTCTCTTGCTGTCAAATAGCTATATAAATAGCTGTCTGTCTAGCCATCTCGCTGTCTATATAGCTGTCTGTCTAGTCATCTCACTGTCTATATAGCTGTCTGTCTAGCCATCTCGCTGTCTATATAGCTGTCTGTCTAGTCGTCACGCTGTCTATATAGCTGTGTGTCTGACAATGCACTGGCGGTCTGCTTCCAAATCTCCCACAGCTGTCTTTCGAACGTGGTATGTGGGATTACGATTTGTATTAGTAACCCCTTTGGCTCAGAGGAGGTATATACAGTATAATAATAATGATGATGGTAATAACTGTTTTAACGATGATCATATTCTCGCTGCTGTTAACTGTCTACTGAACAAGATGTTGATGATGATGAAGGTAATAGTAATGATGATGAGTAAATAATAACAAACTCTGGATGAAGAAACGTGACTGAGTGACACATACCCTCCTGATGTGCTTCTGTAGGCCCTCCACACCGAAACACCTGAGGACGAACCAGAGCTTCAGCGATCGAAACCTGCGACTCAATGCTATTTGCCAGTGCTGAAAAATAAAATAAAACTAGGGTTAGTTAGTTAGTTAGTCGAGGTTCTAACTTCACGGCAACAGGTCGTCCCCATTATGCTCCGTTCCTGTGCCAGTGAATATCACACAAAATGCTTCCCACTGTCCAATGTGGAAAGTGGAATAGACAGGAGTCTCGGCACTCCAACAGCCCGCACTAGGGTGTAAACAGCAAGTGGATGGACTTCATTGCACCGGGTCTTATCCCATATGGCTGCGTCTCTTTCCGCAGAGCGAAAGCGTCGCACAGAGCACGAACTCCATAGCTCCAGCGACGACCCTCATGAGTCTCCGAGTAAACTACACTCTTGAACCGAGTGTTGCAGCCCGGAATCAAGCCCGGAGGACTGTGCAGGAGGCGTCACCACTTGGCCACGGTGGCTCGATGCCAGTGCTGCAAGATGAGATCATCGATGCTGTAATGGAGGTTAATAATAATACAACATCTCTGCCTGCCCGGTAAATGCGTTAGTGTACAACATCTCTGCCTCTGTGGTGGGTGCGTTAGTGTACAACATCCCTGCCTCTGTGGTGGGTGCGTTAGTGTACAACATCACTGCCTGCTCGGTGGATGCGTTAGTGTACAACATCTCTGCCTCTGTGGTGGATGCGTTAGTGTACAACATCTCTGCCTCTGTGGTGGATGCGTTAGTGTACAACATCTCTGCCTCTGTGGTGGATGCGTTAGTGTACAACATCACTGCCTGCTCGGTGGATGCGTTAGTGTACAACATCTCTGCCTCTGTGGTGGGTGCGTTAGTGTACAACATCACTGCCTGCTCGGTGGATGCGTTAGTGTACAACATCTTTGCCTCTGTGGTGGATGCGTTAGTGTACAACATCTCTGCCTCTGTGGTGGATGCGTTAGTGTACAACATCTCTGCCTCTGTGGTGGATGCGTTAGTGTACAACATCACTGCCTGCTCGGTGGATGCGTTAGTGTACAACATCTCTGCCTGCTCGGTGGATGCGTTAGTGTACAACATCTCTGCCTGCTCGGTGGATGCGTTAGTGTACAACATCTCTGCCTGCTCGGTGGATGCGTTAGTGTACAACATCACTG
This sequence comes from Cepaea nemoralis, assembly GCA_014155875.1. NCBI lineage: Eukaryota > Metazoa > Mollusca > Gastropoda > Stylommatophora > Helicidae > Cepaea > Cepaea nemoralis. The sequence goes on along the minus strand of JACEFZ010010473.1, from coordinate 377,517 downwards.
CCTGCTCGGTGGATGCGTTAGTGTACAACATCTCTGCCTCTGTGGTGGATGCGTTAGTGTACAACATCTCTGCCTCTGTGGTGGATGCGTTAGTGTACAACATCACTGCCTGCTCGGTGGATGCGTTAGTGTACAACATCTCTGCCTGCTCGGTGGATGCGTTAGTGTACAACATCTCTGCCTGCTCGGTGGATGCGTTAGTGTACAACATCACTGCCTGCTCGGTGGATGCGTTAGTGTACAACATCACTGCCTGCTCGGTGGATGCGTTAGTGTACAACATCTCTGCCTCTGTGTTGGGTGCGTTAGTGTACAACATCACTGCCTGCTCGGTGGATGCGTTAGTGTACAACATCCCTGCCTCTGTGGTGGGTGCGTTAGTGTACAACATCACTGCCTGCTCGGTGGATGCGTTAGTGTACAACATCTCTGCCTCTGTGGTGGATGCGTTAGTGTACAACATCTCTGCCTCTGTGGTGGATGCGTTAGTGTACAACATCTCTGCCTCTGTGGTGGATGCGTTAGTGTACAACATCTCTGCCTCTGTGGTGGATGCGTTAGTGTACAACATCACTGCCTGCTCGGTGGATGCGTTAGTGTACAACATCTCTGCCTGCTCGGTGGATGCGTTAGTGTACAACATCACTGCCTGCTCGGTGGATGCGTTAGTGTACAACATCTCTGCCTGCTCGGTGGATGCGTTAGTGTACAACATCACTGCCTGCTCGGTGGATGCGTTAGTGTACAACATCTCTGCCTCTGTGGTGGATGCGTTAGTGTACAACATCTCTGCCTCTGTGGTGGATGCGTTAGTGTACAACATCACTGCCTGCTCGGTGGATGCGTTAGTGTACAACATCTCTGCCTGCTCGGTGGATGAGGTTAGTGTACAACATCTCTGCCTGCTCGGTGGATGCGTTAGTGTACAACATCACTGCCTGCTCGGTGGATGCGTTAGTATACAACATCACTGCCTGCTCGGTGGATGCGTTAGTGTACAACATCTCTGCCTGCTCGGTGGATGCGTTAGTGTACAACATCTCTGCCTGTCTGGCGTTAATGTACAACATCTCTGCTTGTCTGACAGACACTTTAGTGTTACCCTTAGGGGGCTGCGCTGATAATGCCATGAGCGAGACCGGAAGTGGGTTATAACCCTGCGTTAATCGTCCGCCAAGAGAGGGAAAGATTGGTCAGGTGTTGCTCCATACATTCAGGTATACACAATATCATGGCCCCAGTTTATTTGTTATCCATGTTTCTGATCTGTATAGAAGCACTGATTTCATCATCATCATCACCACTGTCCACTTTTACCGCCCAGCGTCGGGGGGAGAAATAGTGGACGTTCCAGCGTCCGATGGCGGCACTGTATAGTATCATTCCGTGTGATTGTACAATGTCTTTGATGTTGTCAATCTATTTTCTTTTCTGACGTCCTCTTGCTCTCGCATCACATCTTCTTTGATGTAGGGCCAGTGCTGGTAGTAGATGGTGTTGCATTCTAGCGAGATGACCGAACCATTTGATCTTCTGACTTTCAAAATACGCGGCACAAGGTGTTGATCCCACTGTTTGTCTGATAACATCATGCCTTATTCAATCTCAGACAGTTAAGTTGGCGGCTCTTCTGAACTCAAGAATCTCATCTTGCAGGTGTTGATTTTGCGTAAGTGTGATTTGGATAATGTCCAAGTTTGATATTGGTAGCATACGATAGGTGTGAATATGCAGTTTATTATCTGTCAGTTTGCGGACATAGGTATATTTTTCTATTTCAGTATGGAGTTAGTTGATATTTAAGTGCAACTGCTTTTTGACATCTGATTTTGATTTCCCTGTCTTTTCTGCCATGACCTGTGATCATACTTCTTATTTAAATTCTTCAACTTGTTTCATAGATGTGCTATTTTTCAGCATATTTAGTGAACCAGGAGATCTGTTAACTTGCATTACTTCAGTTTTGGCTGTGTTTATACTCATATTATTGTATCTGCTGCATGTTGAACTCAGCTTATTTAATATAATTTTGCAGTCTGCCCACGTCACTGTAAAATAGGCAAATAAAAGCTCATTTTTTTTTACGCGTGGATCTGTTGTTTCGCCTAAAGTAAAAAGTTCGAAATTTTCTGAATCTGTTCTGTCAAGGCTTGCTTCTTTGGATATTCTGTCTATGTAGATATTAAATAGCAGGGGAGAGAGCACACATCCCTGTCTCACTCCTGTATTGACTGTGAACACATTTGATATACCTTCTTTTGCTCTTACTGCACTTTGGCAGACATTTGTAACATAAATATTAACACGGAATTAGAGCGTTTTTTGTAAAAATACTCAAAGAGCGTCAGAAGTGCACACAAGTTTACATAAATATTCTTACATTATAGTTGATGCCGGTCCAAATCAAAATGGAAACATCACAATGTAGAGATCAGAGTGGAATAAATCGGAATGGAAAGATCCGAATACAGATGAGAATGAAAAGTTGAGAATGGAAAGATCAGAGTAGAAAGATCAGAACGGAAAGTGCAAACTAGCAAGAACAAATTGGAAAGAGCAAAACTGAAAGATCAGAATAGAAAAATCAGAATGAAAAGAGCAAACTAGAAAGAGCCAAATTAAAAGATCAGGATAGAAAGATCAGAATAGAAGAAGACGCAGAGGCAGATAGAGTGACTTATCCGTGGTGATCCAGGAAGATGGCATGAAGGAAGCTCATCAATATAATTGATCCAGAACACACAGGACCGGGATCTGTGGAGACGTGGACGCCCACGCCAATGAGCAATGGACATGATGATGATGATCTACACACACCTGTACCCTCCCCGGTCATAGGGAGTTCGAGCACTGAGTAAAAAAAAAACTCCCTAAGTTATGTGGGGAGGGAGACAGAATCAGATGTGTTGGCGCAATGCAGCTGATCTATTTCATCATCATGCGCCAGGTCGATAAGCGTAGGCGGTCATGTTTCGCCATCTCACTCGATCACCAGAGTCGCAAATCAGCTTGTTTTCCTTGTCTGAACCATGCCACGTCGCCAAGCCATACGGGTATTTCCCTGTCTGCCTTCTCCTTGTTCTCTTCTCCCTCAATCTTGCAAGTCGTCACCAAATTCTCCAATGTATATCTTGTCATGATCTTAGATGCAACATACAGATCTCTGACACAACATACAGATCTGTGACACAACATACACATTTCTGACACAACATACACATTTCTGACACAACATACACATCTCTGACACAACATACAGATCTCTGACACAACATACACATTTCTGACACAACATACAGATCTCTGATACAACATACAGATCTCTGACACAACATACACATCTCTGACATAACATACACATCTCTGACACAACATACACATCTCTGACACAACATACAGATCTCTGACACAACATACACATTTCTGACACAACATACAGATCTCTGACACAACATACAGATCTCTGACACAACATACACATCTCTGACACAACATACACATCTCTGACATAACATACACATTTCTGACACAACATACACATCTCTGACACAACATACACATCTCTGACACAACATACTCATCTCTGACACAACATACACATCTCTGACACAACATACAGATCTTTGACACACCATACAGATCTCTGACACAACATACACATTTCTGACACAACATACACATCTCTGACACAACATACAGATCTCTGACACAACATACACATCTCTGACACAACATACACATTTCTGACACAACATACACATCTCTGACACAACATACAGATCTTTGACACAACATACAGATCTCTGACACAACATACACATCTCTGATACAACATACAGATATCTGACACAACATACACATCTCTGACACAACATACACATCTCTGACACAACATACACATCTCTGACACAACATACACATATCTGACACAACATAGAGATCTCTGACACAACATACACATCTCTGACCCAACATACAGATCTATGACACAACATACACATCTCTGACATAACATACAGTTCTCTGACACAACATACATATCTCTGACACAACATACACATCTCTGACACAACATACACATCTCTGACACAACATACAGATCTCTGACACAACATACACATCTCTGACACAACATACACATCTCTGACACAACATACACATCTCTGACACAACATACAGATCTCGGATACAACATACAGATCTCTGACACAACATACGCATCTCTGATACAACATACACATCTCTGACACAACATACACATCTCTGACACAACATACACATCTCTGACACAACATACAGATCTATGACACAACATACTCATCTCTGACACAACATACAGATCTCTGACACAACATACAGATCTCTGACACAACATACAGATCTCTGACACAACATACACATCTCTGACACAACATACACATCTCTGACACAACATACACATCTCTGACCCAACATAAAGATCTCTGACACAACATACACATCTCTGACACAACATACAGATATCTGACACAACATACAGATATCTGACATAACATACAGATCTCTGACACAAAATACATATCTCTGACACAACATACACATCTCTGACACAACATACACATCTCTGACACAACATACACATCTCTGACAGAACATACACATCTCTGACAGAACATACACATCTCTGACACAACATACACATCTCTGACACAACATACACATCTCTGACACAACATACAGATCTATGACACAACATACTCATCTCTGACACAACATACAGTTCTCTGAAACAACATACAGATCTCTGACACAACATACAGATCTCTGACACAACATACACATCTCTGACACAACATACACATCTCTGACACAACATACAGATCTCTGACACAACATACAGATCTCGGATACAACATACAGATCTCGGATACAACATAAAGATCTCTGACACAACATACAGATCTCTGACACAACATACGCATCTCTGACACAACATACAGATCCCTGACACAACATACAGATCTCTGACACAACATACAGATCTCTGACACAACATACACATCTCTGACACAACATACACATTTCTGACACAACATACACATCTCTGACACAACATACACATCTCTGACACAACATACAGATATTTGACACAACATACACATCTCTGACACAACATACACATCACTGACACAACATACACATCTCTGACACAACATACAGATATCAGACACAACATACACATCTCTGACACAACATACAGATCTCTGACACAACATACACATCTCTGACACAACATACAGATATTTGACATAACATACAGATCTCTGACACAATATACATATCTCTGACACAACATACAGATCTCTGACACAACATACAGATCTCTGACACAACATACACATCTCTGACACAACATACACATCTCTGACACAACATACAGATCTATGACACAACATACTCATCTCTGACACAACATACATATCTCTGACACAACATACAGATCTCTGACACAACATACAGATCTCTGACACAACATACAGATCTCTGACACAACATACACATCTCTGACACAACATACACATCTCTGACACAACATACAGATCTCTGACACAACATACAGATCTCTGATACAACATACAGATCTCGGATACAACATACAGATCTCTGACGCAATATACACATCTCTGACACAACATACACATCTCTGACACAACATACAGATCTCTGACACAACATACACATCTCTGACACTTACCATGTAATCTATGGCTGCACCTGCGGAACAGACAAGATCCCAGTTTGTTATACATGTCAAATGACACTTTACATAATGTTACAAGTTAGTTTCATATCCTGTACAGGACGTCGCAGTCAACCTCAGCATTTTTTGGCTGTTTGTGATTTCTTGGCAAGTTTACGTTTAGTAGGTTGCCATTGCTTTCTGAACAACACCAGTTTATGAAACCAACGCAAAGTGTTATGTTGCCAAATCGCCCACAGCTGTGTTTCGAACTGTGTCCGTAACACGTTCGACACAGAGTCGGCTTTATATAATGTGGAGACAATATTATTCTGTTCTATTGCACAAAATGATACTTCATTCATTCATTCATTCATTCATTCATTCATTCATTCATTCATTCATTCAGTAGCATGTGCTTTGCAGAACCTCGCTCGCATAACAACCGACTGGAAAACCTCTCGGTCATAAGCAAGATGTCCCGCGTCCGATACACCCATCTGGAGATCATCCGCCACATTCTGCACCCATCTTCTCTTTGACCTTCCTCTTCCTCTCTTCCCAGGTATATACCCCTCCATTATTGTTCTCTCCAAACTTTCGTGACGTTTCAAGAGACCAAAATATTTCAATTCTCTTTGTTTTATCCTCTGTAATAGCCAAACTTCTTCAATATTCAGCTCTTGAAGTATGGATGAATTTGTTCATTTCTTTACCCAAGATGTTCTTAGAACCCGTCTATAACATTTATATTCAAAGGCATTTATGCGCTGTTCAGCTTGTTTAGTAAGTGTCCAGGTCTCACAGGCGTATGTTGCAATGGGAAAGATGCATGCTCTTGAAAATCTAATTTTAATTCATATTCGTCTTTTAATTTCTTTCAAAGTGTGGTAGAATTTACGGTAATCATTCTATTCTCCTGTAACCTGTTAATATTGTTGTTAAGGATGTCACGAGTGTTGATCACGTGACATCATGATGAAGACGAATACGGTGGCATCTTAATGGCAGTTTAAAGATGGCCGCCCCACTTTTGACATGCAACAAAGAGGTGCAGCGTTCTGTTATCCGTTTTATTTTTTTAGTGAAGGGGTGAAACCTGTAGAAATTCATCGGTGAATGAAGATCCAATATAGTGATGCAGCAACTGTAGGGTTGGAGTAGGAAGTTTCAAAACGGCATGACGTCTGTGACAGACTGTTTACCACCGGGTCAGGTACACCGAGTAGTGACCACAGAGTCGATTGTTCTACTGTATCGGCGCCGGCTGACTGTCATTGAACGCAGTGGTGACTCCACCGAAAAATTATACATTTGTTCTCTAATTTTTCAGAATATATTCACCACACAAGAAACACATTTAAGGGTTTCGTTGGAAGCCCCCTCGTAAAATATGCAGTCAAAAGCTTTAATATATATATAGTATGGGTTTTATGAATATGGGGTGTCGGTGTAGCATGTTGAAGACTCATTGCAGCCGACATTCAATGCGACGACGACACATGATGATCGATAAAGATGATATAATAACAACAACGATGCTGATATGATAAGGATAATGATGGCGACAATGATGCTAATGCTGATGATAATGCTGATGATGATGAAAGAATAATGATGACGATAAGGATGATATGATAACAATGATGATGATAATTATGATGGTGATATAATATTGATGACAATTATGATGATACAGTAACGATGATAAAGATGATATGGTTGCAATGATGATAACGACGATGATGTTAATGATGATGGCGATGACAATGAGGAAAACGATGATGATGATAATAACGATGATTATGATAATAACAGTCATGATGATGATGATGATGATGATGATGATGATGATGATGATGATGATGATGATGATGATGATGATGATAACAACTATGATGTCGTGATATGGTGTAACGAAAGATGAGACAGGGATATGGCGTGACGGCTTGTGAGTTATGAAATCGTAATGAAAGGCGATGATGAAATGATGATGAAGGAGAAGAACATGTTACCTGAGTTCTCGTGCTGCAGGTAAAGCGGTTCCACGTTGAAGGTTCTATGGAGAGCCGTGGCGTCCTTGACCCACATAGCACTACAGTCGAAGTGAACCATTAGCCACTTGCTGGGGTTGAAGGCGAACGAGTCGGCAAACTCCATACCTGGGGGACAGGTGAGATAGGTGTGATAACTGGCGGACAGGTGAGACAGACTTTAGAAACAGGTGAGATAAGTGTGATAGCTGGCGGACAGATGTGATAACTGTGGTAACTGGCGGACAGGTGAGATAAATTTGACAACTGATGTACATGTGAGACATATGTTAGATACAGGTGAGATAGGTGCTGTAACTCATGGACAGGTAAGATAAGTGTGATAACTGGTGGAAGGTGAGATAGGTGTGATAACTGGTGGACAGGTGAGATAGGTGTGATAACTTGTGGACAGGTGAGATAGGCGTGATAACTGGAGGACAGGTGAGATAGGTGTGATAACTGGTGAACAGGTGAGATAGGTGTGATAACTGGTGGACAGGTGAGATAGGTGTGATAGCTGGTGGGCAGGTGAGATAGGTGTAATAACTGGTGGAAGGTGAGATAGGTGTGATAACTGGAGGACAGGTGAGATAGGTGTGATAACTGGTGGAAGGTGAGATAGGTGTGATAACTGGAGGACAGGTGAGATAGGTGTGATAACTGGAGGACAGGTGAGATAGGTGTGATAACTGGAGGACAGGTGAGATAGGTGTGATAACTGGTGGAGAGGTGAGATAGGTGTGATAACTGGTGGACGGTAAGATAGGTGTGATAACTGGTGGAGAGGTGAGATAGGTGTGATAACTGGTGGAAGGTGAGATAGGTGTGATAACTGGTGGACAGGTGAGATAGGTGTGATAACTGGTGGACAGGTGAGATTGGTGTGATAACTGGTGGAAGGTGAGATAGGTGTGATAACTGGTGAACAGGTGAGATAGGTGTGATAACTGGTGGACAGGTGAGATAGGTGTGATAGCTGGTGGGCAGGTGAGATAGGTGTAATAACTGGTGGAAGGTGAGATAGGTGTGATAACTGGAGGACAGGTGAGATAGGTGTGATAACTGGTGGAAGGTGAGATAGGTGTGATAACTGGAGGACAGGTGAGATAGGTGTGATAACTGGAGGACAGGTGAGATAGGTGTGATAACTGGAGGACAGGTGAGATAGGTGTGATAACTGGTGGAGAGGTGAGATAGGTGTGATAACTGGTGGACGGTAAGATAGGTGTGATAACTGGTGGAGAGGTGAGATAGGTGTGATAACTGGTGGAAGGTGAGATAGGTGTGATAACTGGTGGACAGGTGAGATAGGTGTGATAACTGGTGGACAGGTGAGATTGTTGTGATAACTGGTGGAAGGTGAGATAGGTGTGATAACTGGTGGAAAGGTGAGATAGGTGTGATAACTGGTGGAAGGTGAGATAGGTGTGATAACTGGTGGAAGGTGAGATAGGCGTGGTAACTGGTGGAAGGTGAGATAGGTGTGATAACTGGTGGAAGGTGAGATAGGTGTGATAACTGGTGGACAGGTGAGATAGGTGTGATAACTGGAGGACAGGTGAGATAGCTGTGATAACTGGTGGAAGGTGAGATAGGTGTGATAACTGGTGGAAGGTGAGATAGGCGTGATAACTGGTGGAAGATGAGATAGCTGTGATAACTGGAGGACAGGTGAGATAGGTGTGATAACTGGAGGACAGGTGAGATAAGTGTGATAACTTGTGGACAGGTAAGATAGGTGTGATAACTGGAAAACAGGTGAGATAAGTGTGATAACTGGTGGACAGGTGAGATAGGTGTGATAACTGGAGGACAGGTGAGATAGGTGTGATAACTGGACGAAAGGTGATAAGGTCAGATAGGCGTTGATAACTTCTGGACAGGTGAGATAGGTGTGATAATTGTCGGACATGTGAGACAGGTTGTGATAATTGGCAGACAGGTGAGGTAGATGTGATAACTCGCACACAGGTAAGATACGTGTCGACAGGTGAGACTGAGATATGAAGCCACGTCAGATGAGACAGGGATATGGAGTGACAACAGGGGAGACAGAGATATGACGTGACAACCTGTGAGTCATGATGTTGTAATGAAAGGTGAGACGAGGGCGAGATGACGACAGGTGAGACAGGGATGTAGCGTGACGACAATGAGATAAGGGAGGGAGGTCACGACAGGCGAATATGTGACGATATATTAGAAGGCAATGTGACGACAGGTGAGCCTGCGGGTGACGTTGTAACAGGTGAGACAGGGGAGACATGGAGACAGTTAAGACAGGGTGTCATGTGGCGATAGGTGAAACAGGGAATAATTATGGAAGATAGATGAGATCAGAGATAAAAAAAAATCTTTGTCTTATTCAAAAACAATTAAATTCGTCTTTCTTTCTTTCTTTCTTTCTTTCTTTCTTTCTTTCTTTCTTTCTTTCTTTCTTTCTTTCTTTCTTTCTTTCTTTCTTTCTTTCTTTCTTCCTTCCTTCCTTCCTTCCTTCCATCCTTCCTTCCTTCCTACCCTCCCTCCCTATGCAGACATATCCTTCGATGACCACGGACAACAGCACCTACCCAACATCCAGGACCTGTACTCCGGACAGATGAACGCCGACCCGGCATAGGCGGCGTCGATGTGGAGCCAAACCCGCTCCCTCTCACCTGTCAGAGAGTTCACAGACAATCTTACCAACAGTCAAGTGTCAGAGAGTTCACAGACAATCTTACCAACAGTCAGGTGTCAGAGAGTTCACAGACAATCTTACCAACAGTCAAGTGTCAGAGAGTTCACAGACAATCTTACCAACAGTCAAGTGTCAGAGAGTTCACAGACAATCTTACCAACAGTCAGGTGTCAGAGAGTTCACAGACAATCTTACCAACAGTCAAGTGTCAGAGAGTTCACAGACAATCTTACCAACAGTCAAGTGTCAGAGAGTTCACAGACAATCTTACCAACAGTCAAGTGTCAGAGAGTTCACAGACAATCTTACCAACAGTCAAGTGTCAGAGAGTTCACAGACAATCTTACCAACAGTCAAGTGTCAGAGAGTTCACAGACAATCTTACCAACAGTCAAGTGTCAGAGAGTTCACAGACAATCTTACCAACAGTCAAGTGTCAGAGAGTTCACAGACAATCTTACCAACAGTCAAGTGTCAGAGAGTTCACAGACAATCTTACCAACAGTCAAGTGTCAGAGAGTTCACAGACAATCTTACCAACAGTCAAGTGTCAGAGAGTTCACAGACAATCTTACCAACAGTCAAGTGTCAGAGAGTTCACAGACAATCTTACCAACAGTCAAGTGTCAGAGAGTTCACAGACAATCTTACCAACAGTCAAGTGTCAGAGAGTTCACAGACAATCTTACCAACAGTCAAGTGTCAGAGAGTTCACAGACAATCTTACCAACAGTCAAGTGTCAGAGAGTTCACAGACAATCTTACCAACAGTCAAGTGTCAGAGAGTTCACAGACAATCTTACCAACAGTCAAGTGTCAGAGAGTTCACAGACAATCTTACCAACAGTCAAGTGTCAGAGAGTTCACAGACAATCTTACCAACAGTCAAGTGTCACTGATTTATATTCACTGGCTTTGAACTCAATCATAGACCATACGTATGCTACTACTTCTAGTGTACTAGACTGATGTTTGCGTGTGGATTAATTAATTAATTAATTAATTAATTAATTAATTCATTCATTCATTCATTCATTCATTCATTCATTCATTCATTCATTCATTCATTCATTCATTCATTCATTCATTCATTCATTCATTCATTCATTCATTCATTCATTCATTCATTCATTCATTCATTCATTCATTCATTCATTCATTCATTCATTCATTCATTCATTCATTCATTCATTCATTCATTCATTCATTCATTCATTCATTCATTCATTCATTCATTCATTCATTCATTCATTCATTCATTCATTCATTCATTCATTCATTCATTCATTCATTCATTCATTCATTCATTCCTTCGTTCCTTCATTCATTCATTCATTCATTCATTCATTCATTCATTCATTCAGTAGCGTGTCCTTTACAGAACCTCGCTCCCATAACAAGCTTCCGGAAAACTTCTCGATCACAAACAAGATGTCCTGCGTCCGATACACCCATCTGGAGATCATCCACCACATCCTGCATCCATCTTCTCTTTGGCCTTCCTCTTCCTCTCTTCCCAGGCATATACACCTCCATTATTGTTCTCTCCACACTTACATGACTAGTGTGGATTGGCGTTTGCTATTACCAGTGTCCCTCGCCATCAGGCGAACCAACTCCGTCTTCTAAGGCACTTGTAATTTACGTCATAAGGACCAAGTCAAGGACCAAAGTCAACTGTTTAGTGCAACTGATCGGTGAAAGGGACGAACCCACTACCTTGGCATGTTAACTTGGGACTGTCCCCTATCTAGTCCTGGATTTCTCTGCGTCATTGAGTTATCATCATCTTCCACTTTTGCCGCCAAGCGTCGTAGGGAGGAATAATTGATGTTCCAGCGCCCGTGTATGACACTAATTAGTGTCGTTCCGTGTGGCTGTACATGTCTTTGATGTTGTCAATCCATTTTCTCCTCGGGCGTCCTCTTAGCTCTCGTATCAGGACCAGGGCTGGTGGCTGTTGGTGTTGCATTCTAACGACATGGCCAAACCATTTGATCTTATGTCTTTCGATAAATGTGGCACAAGGTGTTGATCTCACTGTCTGTCTGATAACAACATTTCTTACTCGGTCTCTGATTGTTAAGTTGGCAGCTCTCCTCGGGCATCTCCTTTCGCAGGTGTTGATTTTGCGAAAGTGTGGTTTTGATAATGTCCAAGTTTGAGATTGGTCGCATAGGGTTGGTGTGAATATGCTGTTTATTATCTGTCATTTTACGGACATGGGTATATTTGAATGTTTCAGTAAGGGTGATAGTTGATATGCAAGTGCACTTGCTTTTTGAAATATGATTTCGATTTCTCTGTACAATCTGCCATCTTCTGTGATCATACTTTCAAGATATTTGAATTCTTTAACTTGTTTCAGAGCTGTGCTATTTATCTGTATACTTAGTGGACTAGGCGATCTGCTAACTTGCATTACTTCGGTTTTGGCTGTATTTATACTCATATTGTATCTGCTGCAGGTTGAACTCAGATTATTAATATGATTTTGAAGTCTGCCCTCGACGCTATAAAACAGGCACTGATCGTCTGCAAACAGAAGTTCATTTATTTCCTGTGGGTCAGTTGTTTCATCTGGAGCAGAGAGTTCAAGATTTTCTTAATCTGTTCTGTCAAGGCTTGCTTCTTTAGATATTCTGTCCATGTAGATATTAAATAGTAGAGGAGACAGCATACATCAGTCTCATTCCTGTATTGACTGTGAACATATCTGATATACCTTCTTGTGTTATGACTGCACTTCGGCTCTAGTGGTACATGGCTATGATGTTGTCTAGCTATCGTCCCTTCAATAACTGGTGTAAATGTGTGTTTCATAGAAGCAGCCTCGCCCGTTTGGAAACGTCACATTGTTACAGTGATTATCTTGCATCTCCAATGAGTCTATGGTTGTATTATCTTGTCTGTTGTTTAGTCTGTTCACTATGTGAATTATCAGTTGAATGAGTGCCTGTAAATAGACACCCAATCAAACACAGACATGTACACAAGATATCTACCCACAGACGTGTACACAAGATATCTACCCACAGACGTGTACACAAGATATCTACCCACAGACGTGTACACAAGATATCTACCCACAGACGTGTACACAAGATATCTACCCACAGACGTGTACACAAGATATCTACCCACAGACGTGTACACAAGATATCTACCCACAGACGTGTACACAAGATATCTACCCACAGATGTGTACACAAGATATCTACCCACAGACATGTACACAAGATATCTACCCACAGACGTGTACACAAGATATCTACCCACATACGTGTACACAATATATCTACCCATAGACATGTACACACACATTTACTCACAGACGTGTACACACGATATCTACTCACAGACGTGTACACACGATATCTACTCACAAACGTATACACACGATATCTACCCACAGACATGTACACAAGATATCTACCCACAGACATGTACACAAGATATCTACCCACAGACATGTACACAAGATATCTACCCACAGACATGTACACACACATTTACTCACAGACGTGTACACACGATATCTACCCACAGACATGTACACAAGATATCTACCCACAGACGTGTACACACGTTATCTACTCACAGACGTGTACACACGTTGTCTACTCACAGACGTGTATACACACATTTACTCACAGACGTGTACACACGTCATCTACTCACAGAAGTGTACACACGATATCTACTCACAGACGTGTACACACGATATCTACTCACAGACGGGTCCGATCTCGCTCAGGTTGTCAAAGGCGCAGGCACCAGTCGTACCCAGTGTGGCACACACCTGTGGACATTATCCACAGAATATGTTAACATTTACCTGTCTATGTTACGATCCATAAAGTATTTGTTATCATATACAGTGGATATTAACATCCACATCATCAATATTAACATCCACACCATCAGTGTTAACATTCACACAGTCTATGTTAACATCCACAAGTCAATGTTAACATCCACAATCTATATTTACACCCACATACACAGTCTATGTTAACATTCCTACAGTCTTTGTTTTTAATCCACACAGCCTATGCTAACATTCACACCGTCTGTGTTAACACTCATAATCTAGATTAACATCTACACTGTTTTGTTAACATCGACATAGACCATGGTAACATCCATACTATTTTGTTAACATTCATAAAGACCATGTTAACACCCACACTCACGTAAACTTTGTTAACATTCACAATGATTTGTTAACATCCACATAAACCATGTTAATACCCATAAATCTATGTTAACATTCACATACACGCAGTCTATGTTAATATTCACATCCACATAGATAGACCATGTTAACATGTACATACACACAGTCTGTGTTAACATTCAAACCGTTTCTGTTAAAATTCACACTGTCTTGTTAACATTCACACCGTATGTGTTAACACTCACATCCACACACGCTATGTTAACATCACACTCACTCTACAACAAACATTAAATTAGACATATACACACTACAGCTGAAACACTATACACACTGCAACTTAAGTAATCACACACACATGCACATACACACAAATACACACACACACCACACACACACACACACACACACACACACACATATATATATATATATATATATATATATATATATATATATATATATATATATATATATATATATATATATTTGGAGACAATCACACACACACACACTACTCAAAATCACTCACATCCATACACAAGCACACAGTTCAATTTATGTTCACACACACACACACACACACACACACACACACACACACACACACACACTGGTACAGACACACACTCACGTAGAACGGAATGAACCCCCTCTCTCTGTCCGCAGTGATGGCCTCCTGCAGGGTGTGCCCTCTGAGGCTCAGATTCTCATCCGAGTGCAGGAACCTCAACTTGACCAGGCCGATGAGCCCCGCCTTCTCCACGGAGGAGTGGGCCTGTGGAACGTGACAGCATTAGTGACGTGTGTATCCTGTCGCAGTCCTGTCATCTAATTTTACCAATATTTAAATATTGAACACAACCCACTTACCAATATTGTCTATATATTGAGATGTGTATACTGGTTCTGCATCTAATTGTATCCATATTGTCAGTTTATTGAGATGTTTATCCTATTTATGTCAACTAATTGTATCCTTTGAATTTAAATGTTATAGACGAGTTCTAGGAATATCTTGGGTAAAGAAAAGAACAAATGCATGCATACTTCAAGAGCTGAATAGTGAAGAAGGTTGGCTATTAAAGACGATAAAACAAAGAAAATTGAAATATTTTGGTCACTTGAAACGTCACGAAAGTTTGGAGGAACAATAATGGAGGGGTATATGCCTGGGAAGAGAGGAAGAGGAAGGCCAAAGAAAAGATGGGTGCAGAATGTGGCGGATAATCTCCAGATGGGTGTATCAGACGCTGGACATCTTGCATATGACCGAGAAGTTTTCCGGAAGGTTATTATGGGAGCGAGGTTCTGCAAAGGACATGCTACTGAATGAATGAATGAATTGTATCCATATTGTCTATATATTGAAATTTGTATCATGTTTCTGTCATTTAATTTTACCCATATTGTCTACATACTGAGATGTGTATCCTAATTCTGTCATCTAATTTTATCAATCCATCCATCCATCATATGTCATGCCGGTAAACGTGGGCGGTCATGTTCTGCCATCTCACTCGATCACCAGATTCGTGGATCAGCTCCATGTTTCTGTCTCGACCATGCCACAAGGCCAAGCCATCCAGGTACTTGCTTCTAGGTCTTCCCCTTGGTCTGTTCCCCTCGATTTTACCAGTTGTCACCAAGCTCTCCAAACCATTTCTTCTCATAACATGCCCAAAAAATTTTGACTGTCTACGTCTAATGTCTCTAATAAGTTTACGATCTTCATTTGTTTCTTGTAGGACTTGTTCATTGGTCTTTCTGGCTGTCCATGGTATTCTTTGCATTTTCCTCAGAAACCACATTTCTACAGCCATCAGATGTTTTTCAGCCTGACTGCTCATTGTCCAAGCTTCACGTTCATATAAAAGTACAGGTTCTATGTAGCACCTCAACACTCTTTTTCTCCTTTCAATTGACATCTTTTTTTGGTCAGTATTTGAATAACGAAGACACAAACAATAGTTTGCACGATTTATTGCCTGGCATATTTCGCTGCATCTCGTCAGGCACATACTGCAGAAATCACACAACTTACGTGAATTAATTAGATAAATCCTTCAAACTGAAATATACACATGTTCGCACAGTAATGTCGATAGTCTACCACGGTAATTTTAAACTGACTAACATGTCTTTCTGCTTGCACAAGGACGGCTTACGCAGGTTGATTAGTATAGCTTCAGCAAACTTTAACAATCGACTACTTTGTGTGTTGAACAACACACGGAAGGCACTGTCTCTTTCAACCACGTGACCAGTCTCGAGCACATGTCTCCCGACCGATGAAGCCGGACTGTTCCGGTGTGTCGGCCTGCCTAGGCTACCATCTTCTGTGTGTAGTATCTTCTCCAAAAAGTTCGGAATATGTTCCGAAACCCTGCAATGTAACTGTCGCTCAGTTCTGCCTATGTAGATGGCCTCGCATCTGCATGTAAATTGGTCAATACAATTTGATTTGGCGTACAAAGCTACAGGTTCTTTTACTGCTGGGACTGGGATCGGTGTGTTTCGGTACCTGATGACTAGAGCTGCAGCACAGAATGTTCGCTCGACTGCTGTGGTGAGCCGGTCCCGCAGACGTTGCATTACGTCATCTCCTCGGAAGGTTAGCTGGATGAATACTTTGAGTTTAGGGACTGTAGTTACTTCTGATTTCGGTTTGGGTTGTTGGCAGTGGCGCTTTATAAATCCTGTGGAGTACCCATTCAGGTTTAAGACATTCTTCAGAGTTTTAAATTCCCCTGTCAGTGTGTCCTGGGTGCATATCTTCCTAGCACGGTCAAACAGGCTCCGTACTAAGCCCCGTTTGTACTGGACAGGTGCGAAGCTCTGAAAATTTAAGAATTGGCCAGTCCATGTTTCTTTGCGGTACACCGATCTTTGAATTGTGCCGTCTGCTCTACGTCTCATTAGGATATCTAGAAACGGCAACGCTTCGTTGTGTTCGTGTTCCATAGATAAAGAGATGTTTATATGTGTTTCGTTCATTGTGGCCTGGAACGACGTTGCTTTTAGCTCGTCTGTGGTGATAATTAGTATATCGTCCACGTAACGACGGTAAAAGGCCAGATGATTTTAAAACTCTGAAGAATGCCTTAAACCTGAATGGGTACTCCACAGGATTTATAAAGAGCCACTGCCAACAGCCCAAACCGAAATCAGAAGTAACTACAGTCCCTAAACTCAAAGTATTCATCCAGCTAACCTTCCGAGGAGATGACGTAATGTAACAGTGTAGGTATAATTGGGGTCTATTGGAAAACTCCGATACAGCACGATTGAGCATTGAGACTGAAAGGGGTGGGAGATGCTCAATCGTGACGTATTATGTTGTTATAGGCAGTTAACATCTAAGAAACCAGCTGAAAGGACGCGGCTTGTAAACCTTGACAAATAAACAACGTTTTATGCAGTTGGCGTTTTGTTACTCCTTCCAACACTACAACAGGAGTAATTATGGAGCCGTAAGTCCAGGATTTTGAATCGAGTCGTCCGGCTAACTACGCGAAGTACGATGAAACTCAGAAGATAATTTTATCAAGAGGCTTTTCTGGAGCCGTGGCCGAATTGATAATGGCCGTTAACTGAACTTCAGCCTTCAAGGTTTTCCGGAGCCGAGATCTGAACTCTGGAGTTTCAAAAGAAAGGGCTTCTATTTTAAAGCGCCAGCCACTGAAAGTTATCAATAACAAGGGGCTTCTCATAGCCGTTGCATGAAACTTATCGTTTTTTTGAGAAGAGCCATCCTGTCCTAGAACTTTGAGAAAACCAGAATTTCAAGCTGAACCTGTCAGACAAAAGAAGAAAAATAAGTCAAGAACTCTTCTAGGCTCAAGTAATAATGGACAAGCCTTGTAATTTCGTGATTGGGTTTTTTTGAACACATAAATATCACTGGGCTTCGGTTAACTGTGATAAATTTTTGGGGCCACGTCATTACTACGACCCCTATCAAGACGCCGATGATGTACTTCACTCAGAATCAAGGAAGGGACCCAACCAGGGGTTGAAATCTATCCAGGCATCCCATGAGACGTGACCCAACCAGGGGTTGAAATCTATCCAGGCATCCCATGAGACGTGACCCAACCAGGGGTTGAAATCTATCCAGGCATCCCATGAGACGTGACCCAACCAGGAAGAGTATCTGGCAGCTACAAAATTTACCTGAGGGAAGAGAACTCCGCCACCTGAGCTTCTGGACTCCGCCACTTAAACTCGAGACTAGGTTTCACTTGATGCGAACTCTGGTTAGTGGAACTAGATCCGTCAGCTAATAAAAGAAGGTAACTGTGTAACTCCGGTGATGTGCCATAAATTCTTGGTTAGAGCAGAGTCTAAAAACATTATTATATTATTAGAAACAAGTATGAGGATTTATAGCGAACTTTTTGGTTTCAAACAGGACTTATTGAAGACAGGGTTTTTCCTCCCTCTACGCTGACAGAATATTGATGCTGATTACAACTTGTGCTCTTTAGGGATTAACCAAGGGAAATTTGTGCGATTCTGGAACTAAATAACTAATGGAACAGTTTATGAACTGGGGGAATTATGTGTTGTAAATTAGTAAATTTAGGTGATTCATAAATAAGGTAATTAATTAACCAGATTTTAGAAGCAAATAATTTGAAATTGTGTGTTTTTTTTGTTCTTTGCTTGCTTTCTTGCAGTATTTTCAGCATGACGGAACCAGACAACCTTGCACAGGTGCTGACAGGGGTTGGAACAGCGGTAGGTAAATTGAATTTGGTAATCAACCAACAGGGAATGGCAACAGAAATTTTGAAGTTTAGTGGTCAGGCCAAAGACTTTAAGAAATGGGTTACTTCTATTGAAAAATATGCATACCTAATTTCAGCAACGGAAGAAGAGAAAATGAGACTAGCTTATCAGACGGCAACAGAACCGGTCTCAGATCATATAAGGAGGAAGTTAGAGGCTAGAGTAGATGAGACATGGGAACAATTCAAAGAAGATCTCGCCAGGAAATACGCAGAGATAACGGATCCGCAACATGCATTTTCGGTGTTGAGGCAAGCTAAACAAAATAACGGAGAAACGGTACAGTTGTTTAGCGATAGGTTGATTAACCTGGCTGAAGAGGCATTCTTAGGACAGAATGTGCGAGGGGAGGAGGTGGAAAGGATGTTGGTAGGGATTTTTGTGGATGGCATCAAATCTGATGGTTTGAAACTTAAGCTGATGAGGGATAACCCTGAGAGGTTATCACAAGCGGTGGATATTGCGGTGCAAGAGGAAAATTTGAGAAGAAGGTTTAGATTAAGAACAGGACGAGAAGTGGGAAGTAATAGAGACGACAGAATTGAGGAACCCATGGAGATAGGACAAACAAGATTCGGATGGAATAGGAGAGGTGGTATACAAACCTTACAAGGTAGAAATAGGAGCGATTATGTTGAAAGAAGAAATGTGAGATACCCTACAGGTGAGGCAGTAAGAAACACAAATAACACAAACATTGTCTGTTGGGTTTGTGGTCAACGGGGACATGTTTCTCGTTTTTGTAATAACAGGCGTATACAGTCAAATACACAGGGTAGACATGATAATAATAGGGTGAGTAGGAATGTTGTTGATCGACACAGGAACTTTACAGGTACAAGAACACAGGAAAACTGGCGCCCAACCTATTAGACAGGACCGATGATAGGAGGGTAAATAATAGGGTCCCAAGTGTTAGAGAGTATGTTAATAACAAGTATAATAGGTCGAACAGAGAATATTTTCAACTGGATGAAGTCAAGAAATTTATAGAAGAAAAAACAGATTATAGCTCGTGTATATTAGAAATAGGAAAGTATAGAGTTCGTACATTAATAGATTCGGGAGCTCAAGTTAGTGTAGTAAAAGAAAGTTTTTATACAAAATAGTAAGAATTGTAGAATATTTAAGTGTAGTAATAATTTACACTCTGTTACTGGACAGAATTTACAAGTAGTTGGACAAACAATGATAAATTTTAAGTTAGGGGGGATAAACATAAGACACCTTTTTCATGTAGTGAAGGGTTTAAATAGAAATATGTTGATAGGGAGAGATTTTTTGATAAAGAATGGGATAAGACTTTTTTATGATTTACATAAGTTAAAATTCAGAGACGTATATATAGATATGGAAGAGGATATGCATATAGCAGCACTAGTTAGGGTCAAAATGACAACGACATTAAAACCACAGTCGGTTAATTTGATACAAGCGAAGCTGAAGAGAAACCCATATTATGTGGAAGGAAACACAGTCAGAATCACTGAGTTACAAGAAGAAATAATTGATGAGCCTGGTTTGGAAGTTCCAGATGGAGTAATGAAGTTGGATAAACACTTAACCTTTCCAGTAATGGTTATCAACAACACAGGGAGAGAAATCAAGTTATACAGAGGATGTGTGATAGCAAAGTTAGATCATAACATTAGTGAAATATTGGCAACGAATAGAACAGAAGTGTCGGGAACAAGTTATGTGGAAACTTCTAGTGAAAGGAGAAGTGACAGACGCGGATGCGGAAGAAGAGGGAAAATCGGAATGAATGAATTGATCCATCCATTCGGAGAAAATAAAGTCCATATACATTCACTAGACAAAATAACAAGGGAACAAGAGTTGCTGTCACAGTTAAAAGCTTCGCCGGAAAATAAGGAAGTGTTAGAACAGTTTATAAAGCAAAATCAAGATGTGTTTGCGGTTAATGATTTGGAATTGGGTAAGACGCGGACGGTTACGATGGAGATAGACACGGGAGATCATCCACCAATAAGTCTAAAACCATACAGAACTCCATTAAGAAACAGAGAAATAATGGAAAAGGCAATAGAAGAGATGCTGAAAGCAGGAATAATAAAAAGGTCGAAGTCAGAATGGTCATCTCCGGTGGTCATCGTGGCCAAGCCTGATGGTTCGAGTCGTTTCTGTTGTGACTACAGGGCGTTGAACAAAATCACCAAGAATGTAGCATACCCACTGCCGGTAATTGATGATATTTTGGGGCTACTTAATGGCTCTACATATTTCACAACGTTAGACGCAAGGTCAGGGTTTTGGTGTATTCCGATGTCAGAGGACGCGCAACGGAAAAGTGCCTTTTGTACCCACATGGGCTCGTACGAATTCTTACGAATGCCTTTTGGTGTCAAGACGGCGCCCTCACACTATATGCTCTTAATAAATGAAGTTCTAGAGGGTATGCAAAGGTTCGCTCTTGCTTATATTGATGATATATTGGTCTATACCAAAGGAGATGTAGAAGATCATTTGAAACATGTTAGACTAGTGTTTGACAGGTTAAGAAAGCATGATGTGAAGTTGAAGCTTAGTAAGTGCCAATTTTTAAAAACAGAAACAAAATATTTAGGGTATATTATAAATAGAGAGGGTATAAAACCAGACCAGAACAAAATAAAGATTATTAAAGAGTTACCTGCACCAACAAACGTTAAGGAAGTACGTGCTTTTATAGGAACATGTGCGTATTATAGACGGTTTATTCCGGCATTTTCAAGGATAGCTGAACCAATTACAAATTTAACAGCCAAGTACGCCAGGTTTAAGTGGGATGATGAGTGTCAAAAAGCCTTCGACTATTTGAAAAACAGCTTAACACTGGTACCACTATTGACGCATCCAGACTTAAACAAACAGTTAATACTATACACAGATGCTTCAGACAGTGCAGTAGGAGCATGTTTAGTACAACCATATGAAGGAAAAGAATCTGGAATACCAGGGGTTAAAAATGAAAGACCTATCTACTTCTTGTCTCATAAGCTTAGTAAATCACAAAAAAAATGGAGTACTATCGAGAAGGAGGCTTACGCGATTCATTACGCTCTTCAAAAACTTAATTACTATTTACATAACGCAAGTTTTGTTATTAGAACTGACCACATGCCTTTAAAGTCTTTTTTTAGAAGCTCCAGTGCAGAACAGGAAAATACAGACATGGGCATTGAATCTACAGGGGTACGACGCGAAAATTGAGTACATACCGGGTAAGATAAACACATGCGCTGATCTTTTGTCTAGAATTCCATATACACAGTCATCAGAGGATACAGAAGAGGAGGCAGCCGAACCAGAGATAGACGACAGGAATTGGCAGGTAAATATTCTGGATTCTGCTATAATAAATGGGGGAGAATTTGATAGCTTACCATCAGATCAAGAGTCTGAACATAGAGAAGAAGATCTACAGTTAGCACAATTCAATATGAAAGAAGAGCAGAATTTGGACCCTAGAATCATACAAATAAAGGAAAAGTTACGAGAAACAGAAGATAACAAATATAAAAGGAATTATTTGCTCTTACAAGAGGATGGACAGTTATATTATATGTGTGAAAAGAACGAACAACTAAGGAAATATATTCCAAAGCATTTGGAAAATGAACTTTTAAAAGCATATCACGATGAAAATGGACATCTCGGTAGAGACAAACTAGTGAAAGCACTTACAAGTAAATATTATTGGCCAAACTTATTTAAATCTGCATACAAATATGTAGATACGTGTGAAAAGTGCAGATTAAGGAACATGAAAACAATAAAGTCTCCATTACAGGACACAGATATTCCTCACTTCCCAATGCAAAAGATTAGTTTAGACATAGCAGGTCCACACCCCAGAACATTGTCAGGAAATGTATATTTAATTCATATAGTAGACATCTACAGTCTTTGGCCAGAGGTTTATGCAATTCCAGATAAGAGCGCGGATACTGTCATTAATATTTTTTTACAGGAGTTCATACCAAGGTTTAGTTGCCCACAAAGTATACTTACAGATAATGGTAGAGAATTTGTAAATAAAAAATTCGAAAAGTTATTAAAAGATTTAAACATAAGACATATAAAGACCTCATTTTATAGACCTTCGTCAAATGCGAAAAACGAGCGTCAACATCAGACGTTATACAACATTGTGGCAAAGATTATTGATGAACATGAAAAAGACTGGGATCTATTTTTGGGACCTGCTCTTAGCGCTATTCGTACAAATCAAAATGACAGCACGGGTTTTTCGCCATTTTATTTAATACACGGGAGAGAACCAATATTACCTATAGATAATTTATTAAAACCTAGACGGAAATATATGGGTGAAGATTTTCAAGAGGTCATAATACAAGAAATGCATAAAGCACATATGAGATTAAGAAATAATATAATAAAAGCTAGGGAAAGACAGAAAAAGTACAAAAATGTAAATACAAAATTACAGGAGTTTAAAGTAGGTGATAGAGTTTATTACAAAAAGCATAGAAGAAACTCTAAGTTTGATTCTCGTTGGATTCCAGGTTATTACGTTTTGGAAAAACTGGGTAATGTATCGTATGTTATAAAGAACCAGGTCACAGCACACATAGCAAGGGCACATGTTGAACACTTAAGAAGAGATGAAAATGAGATAGAAAATAATAATTATAATAATAATTGTTATTCGGATGCAAAATTTTTGGATGAAACAAGTTGTTACAATAACTCCAGATCTTGGAAGAGCTACAGTAACCCCAGATCTTAGAAGAGCTACAGTAACCCCAGATCTTAGAAAAGAAACAGAACAAAATCAGTTGTTAGCAAATCCAAGTTACGAAGAACAAGAACAGACAATTCCGAAAAGAATGGAAGAAGAAGGGCCAAATGAAACTCATTATGATAGTATGGAAGAAGACATAGGTGCTCCATTTAAAAATACCAGGCAAGCAACAAAAAGAAGAATGGACAGTCAAAGAGATAAAGAAGTAAAAAGACAGAGAAGAATTAGAGATGATTCAACAAGCGGAGAAGATATACCTATACTAGAAAGATCCTTAAGAAAGAGTGATCGACAAATTAGGTGGGATGTTGAACGGAAGAAATTAGCGGCAGCTAAAGAGAGACATACAGACGAAGAAGAAGAAATGGATGAAAAGTCAGAGTCAAGTAGTAGTATGGAGGAGGCTAGTAGGTTGTACGAAGAAGAAGATGTTGATATAGAGTTAGCACTTATTCAGAGAAACTTAGAGTTGTTGAGGAAATGGAAACGTAAGAGATAGATAAACCTGTAGATAACAAGAAGAAGTATACGAAACGGTGGAAAAAGTGGTCTTGTGATATTAGTACAGTGGATGAATGTTTAAAGATAGGGGTTAACAAGTTATAATAATAATAGACAGGACAGATCACAAGTACAATATAAGTAGAGGATGGCTACATTGAGTTAATGTTGGATTTAGGTTACAGTGCTTACTTAAGAGCTTATTCAGGATGTCATGTGCTGTTAGGAGATAATAAATAATATGGTGGTTGTGATTATTAATTTGGTTTGTGTAGATAGAACAGATATGTCATAATCGATCTGTAGTTAACAGATATACAGATAGAATGTTTAGTCTTCTCGCTCATAATAAATACTGGATATGCGTCATTTGTGAAAGCCTAATGCTGGTAGGCCAACGTATGTAGTAATTTTAAGAGAGTTAAATTGTGTTGAAAACTGGGTTTTATGAATTATGAGTCATATAGGAAATGTTTTTATGCTTGAGTTGATGAGGGATATTGTTTGCTTATTTTATTGAGCCTAAGTTGTAATGCCTCATAATGAGTTTGTTTTCATAATTTGGTCTTGAAAAATGATTGTTATTGGTTGAGTAATTGGTTTTAGAGTAGGGTGATTGTTGTCATAGCATTTGAGTTGACAAGAACTGTTGGTCCGTAAAAGTGTCCAATAGTGATAGGTAGAATGGATATTTTATTCTGATTTGATAACATGCATGTTATGTCATTTTGTCAAAATGTGTTTTTTTTTTTTCTTCTTCTAGATTAATTTGGAGGTTGTGTTCATTTATTTAGATTACATGAAGGATTTGGTATATTGCGTTAAATGCTTGTAAAGTTAATTAAGTAAGTTTAAGTTTCAAATGAAGGAGGTTTTGCTAAAGGTTTTTCGTTAAGAAAAGAGTTGATTAAAACTATTTTGTCCACTGATATAAGGTAAGGGGAAACTATGCATTCATTAACTAGTGGGAAACCATAGTTGGTGAACGTGTGTACACGAATGGATAGACGTATCCAGGACTTGCACACACGTCACTGTATTTATAAAATAGCAGGATGGGATGTACGGGGGCAAGATATAGGTGCTGTGAAATACCAGCTTTAATTATATTTAAGGTGTTCATAAAATATGAACATGGGGCTCATGGTAAAAGGTGAGATAACGGAAGAGGAACGGAATTGTGGTTGGCGATGTCAATGTGAAATATAAAAGGTTTATGAAAACTTATGCCAAATTGTTTTATAACGAACAATAATATATTTCTTAAAGGTGTTTTAAAAAAAAATATTTTACAAAAATTTTTTTTTATTGGCAAGGGAGGTAAAGGGTGAATGTCTTAAGTGTACATTTTACTATATGTCCATGCGGTCATGTCGTGTATTCATTCTTTACTATTCTTTATTTGGTGCGCACCACTTCTTTACTTTTTCTAACTACATTGTTTTTGTACGTCCTGGGGTTTGAAAGAATGAGAAATTTTATAAGGTAATAATTTTAGACAAAGAATTTATGAGTTGTTCTTATAATGTGTATATTTGATACAGGAACTTGATGAGCCAAGAAAGAACCAAAATAGTGAAGAATGAGAAATTTTATGAGCTGTTCTTATAATATGTATATTTGATATAGGTAACCAGAGAGAACCAGAAATGAAGAATAACATGGGGAGGTTATGTAGTTGACTGTAAAATGTTGGGGAAATGAAAAGGAAAGAAGGACCGCTTGGATTAACCGTAGTATTATATAAATACAAAAAGCGAAGAAGAAGTATATGGGGAAGTTGTAGACAGACCATAGCACTGGGAGAAGAGTAAAAGATGTATTGACGAAGGTTAAAAGACAAGTAGGGAATAGAGTATGGGGATTAGGAGTAAAGATTTTTCCTTTAAAAGGAAAATTCTTTAAGTAACATGGGGAGGTGTAACAGTGTAGGTATAATTGGGGTCTATTGGAAAACTCCGATACAGCACGATTGAGCATTGAGACTGAAAGGGGTGGGAGATGCTCAATCGTGACGTATTATGTTGTTATAGGCAGTTAACATCTAAGAAACCAGCTGAAAGGACGCGGCTTGTAAACCTTGACAAATAAACAACGTTTTATGCAGTTGGCGTTTTGTTACTCCTTCCAACACTACAACAGTAATGCAACGTCTGCGGGACCGGCTCACCACAGCAGTCGAGCGAACATTCTGTGCTGCAGCTCTAGTCATCAGGTACCGAAACACACCGATCCCAGTCCCAGCAGTAAAAGAACCTGTAGCTTTGTACGCCAAATCAAATTGTATTGACCAATTTACATGCAGATGCGAGGCCATCTACATAGGCAGAACTAAGCGACAGTTACATTGCAGGGTTTCGGAACATATTCCGAATTGGTTGGACAAGATACTACACACAGAAGATGGTAGCCTAGGCAGGCCGACACACAGGAACAGTCCGGCTTCATCGGTCGGGAGACATGTGCTCGAGACTGGTCACGTGGTTGAAAGAGACAGTGCCTTCCGTGTGTTGTTCAACACACAAAGTAGTCGATTGTTAAAGTTTGCTGAAGCTATACTAATCAACCTTCGTAAGCCGTCCTTGTGCAAGCAGAAAGACATGTTAGTCAGTTTAAAATTACCGTGGTAGACTATCGACATTACTGTGCGAATATGTGTATATTTCAGTTTGAAGGATTTATCTAATTAATTCACGTAAGTTGTGTGATTTCTGCAGTATGTACCTGACGAGATGCAGCGAAATATGCCAGGCAATAAATCGTGCAATCTATTGTTTGTGTCTTCGTTATTCAAATTCATCACGGGAAAACATTGTTTTGAATTGGTCAGTATGTTATCCATATTGTCTACATATTCAGATGTGTATCAAAATTCTGTCATCTAATTTTATTGACATGTTTGTATTCTGACATGTTTTTCAGACAGAAGAAAAAACAACAATGGGCAAGTCCTATTAGAAACAAATAAAAACCGTAAACGGAGCTCGAGAATAGCGGGCGAGAACTGGAAGCGGTTCGACCCCCGCTGGTGACTTGCGGGATAACTGAGCCGGCCGCTCAGAAAGCAATGGCACACTACTGAGCGTAATCTTGCCAAGAGATCAACAGACAGCTGAAAGATGCTGCTGTTAACAGCGATGTCCTGTAAAGGATATGCGAATTTTAAAAAAAAAACGGAGCTCAGCGTGGCTGAATGGATAAGAACACTCTCGTTTAAACGTCCAGTGCGGTGATGCCGAGGTAGCGGGTTCAACCCCTACACTGATCATCTGGACTAAAATGTTGAGATCTCGTCCTTTACTTGAGGACCACATCACAAGTACCTCAGAAGTCGGTGTGGGTTCGCTTGATGGCGAGGGATACTGGCAATAGGGAAAGCTAATCGACAAGCAAAAATCAGTCCAGTGCTCTAGAAGTAATAGCACATTTGTGGATTACGCTTGAGTTCAAGGCGAGCGGGACCCCCCCCCCCCCCCCCCCAAAAAAATGTCAACTGAATAGAGAGAAGAAAACCATTACCGGATCTGACCAATGAAAACGTGTCTAACAACTACCTGATCTGAGCAGTAACCAATCAGACGTCCGTTAACTTCTGCATCTTCCAAGTCAGGCTGACCGACCTTGTAGCGTCTGATGACCTCGGTTCTGGCGGCCAGCAAGGTCACGAACGTGCAGTCACTTGCGGTGGTCTGTAGAGGGCGAGGATATGAATCTCAGTATGGGTGACTAGTGGAGAGAGGTTAGTGAATGGATGAAACACTGGCACCTTGCCGTCTTGACAGACGATAGTTTTTTACACTGTGCTTCGAAAAAGGCATAACTACAACCTATGGCGGTAGCATACCCGCGTTCGAAACACATCTGCGCGCGATTTGGCAGTAGGCCGCGTTGCGCTGGTTTTGTACGAAATGATATGGGTGTCGGTCGTTCGTAAAGCAATAGTAACCAACTACTGAACGTAAACTTGCCAAGACATCAATAAGAGAAAAACATGCTGGTGTTGACTGCAAACGTCCGGTAAAGGATATGCAACTAACTTTTTTTTTTAAACATGGCAGTAGCGAATGTATGAAATGATGTGTGCATAGGCTCTGTTGCGTAGGGGTTACGAATTCAATTCGTAATCCCGCACACCGCCGTTCGAATCAAAGCTGCAGGTGAATTTGGATTCAGACCATTTACGTTGGATTGTGCGTTGGTTTTCATACAATGGTACGAGTGCCGGTCGTTCAGAAAGCAATGGCAAACTACTGATGTTACTTTGTGAAAAGATGAGCCGTCACATATTCTACACCTTGCCATATGAAGTCAGGTGATCAGTCTCCATGTCTTTCCCATGCAATTCCCATAACAGTCAGAACATTGTATGATACGGATTTTTATCAGACTGGGCCGAATCTAGAGCCGTGGTGTCGAAAAAAATGATCCAGATAATCGTGGGTAAGTTGGAGATACAACCGGGAACCATGTCCGACAAGAGGGCTAACCACCTTACCATCGCCACGTTTGACGCAACCACGTGTACAATAATAGCCATATACACGACAATTGACGCAGGTGACTCAAAAACCATACATTAGACAATAGGCGTATGTGACACAAAAACCATATGTAAGAAAATATGCATATGTGATACAAAAATCACATACCAGACAATAGGCGTTTGTGACACAAAAACCATATATCAGACAATAGGCGTATATAAAACAACAACCATATATAAGACAGTAGACGTTTTTGATACAAATACCATATGTCAGACAATAGGCGTATGTGACACAATAACCATATATAAGACAGTAGACGTTTTTGATACAAATACCATATGTCAGACAATAGGCGTATGTGACACAATAACCATATATAAGACAGTAGACGTTTTTGATACAAATACCATATATCAGACAATAGGGGTATGTGACACAATAACCATATATAAGACAGTAGACGTATGTGACACACAACCAATATATAAGAGAAAAGGGGTACGTTACAAAAAAAAACAACACACACATATATATAAGACAATAGGCGTTTGTGACACAAAATTCATATATCAGACAATAGGCAGTTGCGACACAAAAAACAAAAATAAAACAATACTTACGTGTGACAAAACTACCACATATCACACAATAACTACGTGTGACACAATAACCACATATAATACGATAACTACGTATACAACAACAGCCATACATAAAACAATAACCACATATACTTCGTCTTCTGCGTTCACCCGGGCTCTATTTCGGACGTGATTGCGTTGTGCCTATTTACAGCAGAGCTGCGTTCTTGCGCCGTTAGGCCGACACATCCGACTTCTGCGGGCATTTGTTGACCGGATTAACCTTCCCGGGGTAACCACATATACAACAACCACCACATATAAAACAATAACCGCATATACAACAACCACCTATACAACAACAACCACATATAAAACAATCACCACATATTTAACAATAACCACATATAAAACAACAACAACATATAAAACAACAACCACATATAAAAAACAACCACATATACAACAATACAATTTAGACAAAAATAACCACATGTGACACAACGACCACATATGCAACAATAGCCAAGCGCGACACACCAACCACACCAAGCACGCACCTGTATACAGCCTCCTCCCATGCTCCGACTGTGTCTATCTCCGTGGAGGAAACAGGAGGGCATGCCCAGCATCTTGCCCAGCCAATCCATCACGATGGTCTCCAGCTCAGTGCAGGCCGGACTGGATGCCTGGCCACAGGGATCAGAGATGGTCAGTCGGTGAGCGTGTTGTGACATTGGTGTTTGTTGTGACCAGAAGATATATATATTTCCGCGTTTCCATCCTGTTTCAGGATATTGCGGTCAACACCAGCATCTTTCAGCTGTATGTTGATTCCTAGGCTAGATAGATTACGCTCATCAGCACGCCACGACTTTCTGAGCGACCGGCTCCATAATCTCATAAGTCACTGGCGCGACTCGGAAACACTTCTTATTCTCGTGCGCTCACGTCAACCACGAGAGTATATATATATATATTATATATATATATATATATATATATATTATATATATATATATAATTATATATATATATATATATATATATATATATATATATAACAACACAAAATACGCTAGATTTTATTAGAAGCTAGTATGTCAAATGAGTTTGCTATGTACCTAGGTTGCCAACTAACAGCATACCACAACAAGCAATGATGTACAGACCAAATGGAAGCAGAAAAATATGCCGACCATGTAAACGATGAACAGAGGGACTAGCAGAGTCCATGGGAATCTCGATATATGAAGCCCATAAACGGGCACTCTTCCGCTGTTTATTCTGCACCTCGTCACCGCAAGGTACAAGAGGAACACGATGAGATCAGATATATAACGAGTAATTCACATGATCTTATTTCCGCTTCTTCGCTTGCCTACGAGGTTTCTGTGGTGTGGTGACAAAAGCACTTTCTTGTCGGTAAGGTGATCCCCGGTTTAAGTACCCTCGTTCAGGAGGGTTTGATTCAACAGCTATTACCCTCTTTGGACAACAATCACCGTCAAATTAATATCCTATTTATGGCTGATTCTGTCACAGGATTATTAATCTGAGCCACGCGATGGGCCCTGATATAACTTCTCTTCTGAGGTTGACCCGGCTAGGGGTCATGGTAGAATGGAATGGTTTGTTTCACCACTTCCGGGTGGACTCGATCTCACAAAATATACCTTTATCATCACCATCACCATCACCATCATCATCAGCATCATCATCATCATCATCATCACCACACCAGCACGGATCATGACCATTCTGGGGTATATTTACTAACTAACTAACTAACTAACTAATTAACAAACTAACTAACTAACTAACTAACTAATTAACAAACTAACTAACTAACTAACTAACTAATTAACATACCCAGGTAAATCCCAGAGAACTAATGGCGTTGGCCAGCATGTCCCCCAGCAGCGACGGGTAGGAGTTCAGAGCCGGGAAGTAGGCGTGCATGTATGGGCTCTGCCAGTGGGTCACCTGAGAATATGGTAAATTTGTGCAATGTTTGTAGGTCATCTAGCAAGATTAGGTCCTGTAACTCGTGCAGTGTCAGTAGGTCATCTAGCAAGATTAGGACCTGTAATTCATGCAATGTCAGCATATCATCTAGCAAGATTAGGACCTGTAACTCATGCAATGTCAGTAGGTCATCTAGCAAGATTTGGTCCTGTAACTCATGCAATGTCAGTATGTCATCTAGCAAGATTAGGACCTGTAATCATGCAATGTCAGTATGTCATCTAGGAAGATTAGGTCCTGTTACTCATGCAATGTCAGTATGTCATCTAGCAAGATTAGGACCTGTAATTCATGCAATGTCAGTAGGTTATCTAGCAAGATTATGTCCTGTAACTCATGTAATGTCAGTAGGTCATCTAGCAAGATTTGGTCCTGTAACTTATGCAATGTCAGTAGGTCATCTAGCAAGATTAGGTCCTGTAACTCATGCAATGTAAGTAGGTCATGTAGCAAGATTAGGTCATGTAACTCGTGCAATGTCTGTAGGTCATCTAACAGGATTAAGTCCTGCAATTCGTGCAGTGTCATCATGTCATCTACCAAGAATAGTCCAAGTAGTGTGTACAACGTCAATTTGTCACATAGCAGGAAGTACAAGACTGCGTTACACTGTCGCCATTTGGAGGTGACAGGTCCGAAACCCGAAATGTTAACTATAGCTTCAATTTGTATGCTGTTTATAGTTTCCTATAATCTCTACTTCCTTCTTCCACCTATATGGGCGCTAATCAATGCTTGTACATTTGTTGATGAATAAACTATACTAAGCTAACTAAACTAAACTAAACAACTAAAGTTAACTAAATTAACTAAACTAACTAAACTAAACTAA
Source organism: Cepaea nemoralis (assembly GCA_014155875.1). NCBI lineage: Eukaryota > Metazoa > Mollusca > Gastropoda > Stylommatophora > Helicidae > Cepaea > Cepaea nemoralis. The sequence goes on along the minus strand of JACEFZ010010473.1, from coordinate 344,911 downwards.
AATAAACTAAATAAATAACTAACTAAACTAAAGTAAACTAAACTAAACTAAAATAAGCTAAACTAAACTAAACTAACAAACTAAACTAGCTAAACTAAAATAACTAACCAACTAAACTAAACTAAACTAACTAAACTACACTACACTAAACTAACAAAATTAACTAAGCTATTAAACTAACCTAAACTAACCTAAAAATAAAAACTAAACTAAACTAACAATGTACCTGCCTTGCAGATAGAATGGGACAGGATAGAGAAAATAAACCTATAAAAACGCCTTTTTGAAATCGGATCTACTGAACTACAGGCTTAACGAAACAAAACAGCGGAACTCGCTTTATGATGACGTTCACAACAATCATTATAATATTCATGTATCCCATAATATAACATTATGAGGAGAAATAAATTAGAGAACTTGGTGACAGCTGGCAAAATTGAGGGGAAAAGAACAAGGGGAAGAAAGAGAATTAAATAGCCATGTTCTCCAGTGTTAGCTTTTCAAGGCATGGTAAAATAACACTAATTAATAGACACCGTTCAGCACATTTTATCGCTACATATAAACTCCCGTTTGAACAGAAGGACGATATATTGCCATACTAGGTTCATAAGGATATGTTGTTTTTTTTTTGTTCCTTGAATCTTCCACAATTTCAATACTCGGTGACCGGAAGTGTACATTATAGGTTTAGTTTAGTTTAGTCGACGGATCAACATCACGGCACACAGGTGTAACCCATAAGTGCTCCGTTCTACTACTAACTCATGCCTGAGTCCAGAATTTCTCAACTCAGTGCACTAACTCCATAGCACCGGCGAGGACCCTCAAGTACTTTGGGTAGATTTTTAACTCGAAATTTACATGATAATACTTGTCCAATTGTTTGTGTACCATCTTTGGTCCAATCCTACTCTTTGTTTGTCACTGAATCAGTTAATGAATGTACTTCATTATTAGCAAGAAACTCGTGAATACATTAATACATTTAATAAATTAATTATTACAAACAAATGGTTCAATAATTTATAAATTGTTGTTGTTGTGTCCTTGACTTATGCCGCTAGGCGTCGTGGGGAGGGGTTATTGAAGTTCCAGCACCTGTGACTAGCATCTTTCCTCCATGATTCATGAGCATGTTTCTAGGATCAAGTAAACTCCCTACTGGATTGCTAGACATGTCTTTGGTTCCTGTTCCTTAACCCTTTTTATGAATACATTTAATGAATTAATTATTAGAAAAAAAATATTTGACACATATTTAAATCAGATAGTTGAGTCAAGAATCTACATCACAGCACTCGGTACATTCCCATATGTGTTCCGGCCTCATCTTTCAACAGCCAGCAAAGAGTCCCAATAATATTGATACCAGTTGTAGGCTGCTTATGTGTCCGTCTGACCTTTTCTCGAGTACTGAATATCGGCCAGATCCTCTGATCGGTCCCTGCCGCACTGTTCTGTCCAGGCTATGATATAACCGTTCATCCGCGATTTACGTACACGTGATCCTAAAGGGCCCTGATCACATCTGCCTTATCATCATCAAAACCTCACACAACTAGTAGCTAAACATATTTTTAATGTTGATAAATAGAAAAGTAAGGCTTATTATTGCATTCCACTGAATGATTAACTCTCTTTCCCACCTACACTGATATAAGTTTAGCCACTTTATTTGCTAATTGTCTTTCCGTTCTACCTTGGCACTCATGCTGGAATTGATAAATGCAGTTTGATTTGGTGCATTGAGACAATGATTCTTTCACAGATAGCGTAGGTATAAGGGTGGTTTTATATCTGATCATTGGTTTTCCAGCAAAGAATGTTCGGCTTACAGTTGTTTTAAGTCAATCGTGTATTCGTTTCATTACATCGTTCCCCTCGACAGGTCAGCTGAAGAAACACTTACAGTTTGGAGACCAATGATTCTGTGGTGGTAGGTTTAGGTGGCTGGGAGTGTCGCTAGATGAAGTCGGCTGAATATCCATTAGATTGTAGTCTCTTTAAGAGTGTCCAGTTCTTCTTTTAGTGTGGCATCGGAGAAAAATCTTTCTAGTTCGATTAAACAGGGTCCCGACCAGACAAAGCTTATATTGAATAGGTGCAGAGCTATTAAGATTTAGGAAGTTTCCCGTCATGTCTCTTTTCGATAGCCTGCTATTTTGAATTGGGCTACGTCTCGTGTAGTTAATTAATTAACTCTTAACAACTAACTCATCTCATCTCATCATGTTCCTCTTGTACCTTGCGGTGTCGAGGTGAAGTATAAACTTCGTGAGAGTGCCCGGTTATGGGCTTCGTATATCGACATTCCCATGGATTCTGTTATTCCCTCCGTCCAACGTTTACGTGGTCGACCTCTTCCTCTGTTTCCATCTGGTCTGTACATCATTGCTTGTTGTGGCATGCTGTTGACTGGTAGCCTACTTGCATGGCCAAACCATTAGACTTGCTGCTTTCTAATAAAATCTAGAGCAGCTTTAACCCCCACTATAGTCCTGATTTCTTCATTTCTGATCTTATCTCTTCTTGATACATTGAGTATTCTTCTCAGGAACCTCATTTCTGTTGTTGTGATTTTTCTTTTCTCTTTTTCTGTCATTGTCCAGGTTTGGCATTGGTAGCACAGAGTTGGTAGGAAGATTGTGTTGTACTAACTGATGAACAAATTAATAAATCAAATTAATTATTACCAAAAAACCGGGTCTGTGGCGAAAGGGTTAAGGACGCAGTTCGTAATCACGCATATCGCGTTCGAAAAACAGCTACAGGCGATTTGGAAGCAGACCGCGTTGTGTTGATTTTTATAAAAGCGTATGAGTGCCTGTCGTTTAGAAGGCAATGGAAAACTACTAAACGTAAACTTGCCAAGAAATCATAAACAGCCAACGCGAGTATACATTAATTAATTAATTATGAGCAAATAACTGGTCATCACATTAATACATTAAATTAATTAATTATTAGAAAATGTTATTTATTTATGGCACTACATCAAAGAAGATCTGATACGAGAGAAAGAGGACGCCCGAGAGGAAAATGAATTGATGACACCAAAGACATTGTTCAATCCCACGGAATGACACTATTCAGTGCTACGCATCGGACGCTGGAGCTCCAACTATTCCTTCCCACCACTCTTGACGACAAAAGTGGAAGATGATGATGATGATGATGATGATGATGATGATGATGATGATGATGACGATGATGATGATGATGATGATGATGATGATGATGATGATGATGATGATGATGATGATGATGATGATGATGAATTATAAGGGGAAAAAACGAGAAAGAAAAACGATAACCGACAAGGTAACTCACCCCTGGCATGATGACCCGCTCTATGTCGGCAAATATGTCCTCCCACTTGTCCGGGCTAGTAGGAGCCTCGTCGGGCACCAGGCTCTGCATATAGCCTGGCTTGACGTCCGGAAAGACCCGGCGGTGGCGAATCTGCTGCAGGTAGTCGGCGATGTAATCCACCATGTCTTTGGCTGTGGGAGGCAGATGGCAGGGCACGTCATAGTGGTGATCATACACATACAGATGGTGATGATGGCGATGATGTTGATGAAGGCAGTGATATGTTGATGGTGGTGTGTTGATGGTGGTGACATGTTGATGGTAGTGATGATGTTTGATGGTAGTGATGATGTTTGATGGCGGTGATGAGTTGGTGGTGATGTGTTGGTGGGGATGTGTTGATGGGGATGATATGTTTGATGGTGGTGATGATGGCGATGGTATTGATGATGGTGGTGATATATTGATGTTGGTGATGATGGTGGTGATGATGTCGATGGTGGTGGTGATATGTTGTTTGTGGTAATGATGGTGGTGATGATGTTGATGATGGTAATATGTTGATGGTGGTGATATGTTGTATGTGGTGATGATAGTGGTGATGATGTTGATGGTGGTGATTATACTGATTGTGATGATGATTGTGGTATTAATGAATGTGGTGATGTTGTTGATAGTGCTAATGATGTTGATTGTGGTGATGATGTTACTGGCTGTAACATGCCTGGGTTCATTAACATTACCGACCCTGAGAAATAATAGATGGAGGTAAAATGGGGCTGGGTAGTAGGTCCCCGGAAAGGGCAAATGAGAAGACAGACGAAGGTTGGAGACAGTGATTTAATGGGGAGTTGAGGAGGCGTCAGCCAGCTAGTGTAGTTGTGGGGCAGACAGTTTGAGCTGTGGGGTAGTGTGTGTGGAGTCAGGGGACTAGACAGTTGAGTTGTTGGGACCCGACAGTGCAGGTCGGCGGTCTGGGAAAGTGAATGATAGTGGAGTTAGCTAGAGAACTCTGCGCTGTGTTTTCCGGGATAGTTAGTTGAAGCTTAGACCCAGAGAGGGTCGGATAGTTTTGGAAGAGGCCTAGACCCAGTGTGGGTTGGATCGAGTGAGTTCGGGCCGGGAAGAGTGGCTGGAAAACTGTCGTGGTGGATGAGATTAAGTAGGCCTTGAGAAGGCAGTGTTATTCGAGTGTTAGGTTGTGATGAGGATATATTCGGGAAGTACTGTTATTGGATTTATATATGTTGTGTGTTTCCGTGTTCATTCATCAATAAAGGGATATTATGTGCGCAAATTCAATCTTGTTCACTGACTGGTGGATGTGCGCTGAAGTGGTGACTTGTGGTGTGAGACAGGTGGCTAGCTCAGCTTCCACTCTGCAGTGATATAGAAGGAGCATTAAGATCTAGACAACGACCAATCTCATTCTGTTGCAAAAGAGCTTGTGTCACTGGCGATTGTGACGTTCACAATAATGATGATGGTGATGTTCATTGATGATGATGTTAATTATAATGATTGTATTGATAATGTTGATTATATTTTTTTAAAGACAATAGAACAGACTCCTACAATTAAAACATTAATGATAAATAATGCAAGCCGCGGTATCACAGTCACTCACATGTTTGGCTGCCGCTGGATGGTTATGAGTTTGAATCTCCGTCAAGATAGTGATTAAAATGAAAAACAAAAAAAAACTTTAAAAAAAAACAACAAACAAACAAACAAACTGTTAAGCAGGGACCGCAGTTCAACCCAATCTAAAGTGAGTGCTAGGAAATATCAACGACATATCAGCGAAATATCAACGAAATATGAACTGTAATTTCAACGAAATATCAACGAAATAAAGGCGGAGATGTGGTTCCTGAGAGGAATGTTGTGAATTCATTGGACTGCCAAAGTAACTAACAACGAATACCCGAAAGAGGCTAATGAAATTAGAACATTATATACAACATAACTAATATACTACTCAAGGTCATACAAGAAATAATTCAACATAAAATAGATGAGGAAGTAGCTGAAGAACAATTTGGGTTCCGCAAAAACAGGATGTTAATAGAAAAATATAAAGAAGTGCAAAAAGTACATATGTTTGTTTTATAGACTACAGGAAAGATTTTGATAGAGTACAACATGAACGACTAATTACGTGCCTTCAAGATATAGGAGTAGACGGAAAGGACATCAGACTTATTAGTAATTTGTACTGGGAACAAGTGGCGTCTATTAGATGCGGTAATAACTATTCGTCGCCTATAGTAATAAAAAGCCGGTCTCCCTGGCCAAGAGTTTAAGGCATTGTTCGTAATCCCGTGTAGCCACGTGGGGAAAACAGCAGCTGTGAGAATCGGCAGCGGTTCGCGCCGCGCTAGTAACTTACCGGGGTATGTGAGCCGGTCGTTCAGAAAGCAATGGCAAACTACTGAACGTAAAACTTGCCTAGTTCATCAACAGCAGCTGAAAAATGCTGGCGTTGACTGCAACGTCATGTAAGGGATAAGCAACATAATAATAAAAAAAAGATAAACAGAGGAGTACGGCAGGGATGTGTACTCTCCCCAGGCCTCTTCAACCTATAATCAGAAAGAATGTTTAAACAAGTTGAAATGCCTGGACTTAACATTAATGGACGAATCAAGACAATCTTAGGTATGCTGGCGATACCGTGTTACTAGCAGAAAGTGGGCGAAAGTTACAAGACCTAGTGGAAGAAGTAAACAGGCACAGTGAAGAATGTGGCTTAGATATTAACACCCCCCCCCCCCCCCCAAAAAAAAAGCTATGATAATTAGCAGTGAAAAGGAAAGGTCATCAATGAACATCACAGTAAACGGGCAGATACTAGACTAAGTAACAAGTTTCTCCTATCTTGGACATATAATAACAGATGATGGCAGAAGTGAAATGGAAATCAAAAAGAGAATAGGAATAGCAAAAATGCTTTCAACGGCATGAAATCAGTATTAACATCTAGAGAGATTAATAACGCATTAAAAATGAGAATTGTCAAATGCTACGTATACTCAACGCTACTGTATGGCTCGGAAGCCTGGACATTGAACAAGCAACTAGAAAGTCGCATAGAAGCCCTGGAGATGTGGATATACAGACGAATATGTCGTATTTCATGGAAACAAAAACATTCAAATGCAGAGGTTCTAGAAAAACTTGGAATGAAGAGAGGGTTGATGAATGAAATAAAGAGGAGGCAAGTTAAATATTTCGACCACATTAAAAGACATGATACTCTTATAAAAACCATACTTGAAGGCAAGGTTGATGTCACGAGATCGCCATGAGTTAACCAGATAATGATAATACCGAAGTTTGCTTGGCGTATACTTTCTAGGCCACAACAGTCGTACTAACAGAGTAAACACAGCTGCACGGGTTACATCGGATCGGCAAATATACACATTCGGTGGTGATTGAGACAAATCCCGGAATCGCTTTGACAGTTTGTCAACATTTGAATACAGATGGAACCCGTGGGATCATGGTGGCAATCGGATGTCGGCCATCACATGTCGGGCAAAAATTAACAGTTGCAGTTGTGTAGAGGAAGTGAATGAGCTGAATCATACATCGCTTTGACAGATTATAAACAAGTCAGATTGGAAGCGGAAGTACTCAGCTCGGAAGAAAATAGTTCCGTCTGTCATCTATAGTTCCGGACATCAGACGGAATGGCGGTTTTGACTGTCACCACATGACAGAAAGTTGAGGGCTTGTTATGGGAAACAGTGGAACACCTGCCGGACATCAACAACGTCACGTGCACAATGTAAGGTTGTTTGGAAAACCATGATTGGCAGCTTGGTATCGAAACCCTTTGTTGGAACTCTACAGTAACTCTTTAGATTGTTTTGGATGTCAAAACCAGTGATGACAAATCTAACATTGATGGAGCCAAAGGAGGGGGGGATGGATCCCTGACAGGGGATTATCTGCCCAATGTGCCACCTGGGTGGGCATAAAGGATAACGTCACGTGGCCAACTTTGGTAGTTTGCCATATAAACCCGAGTTGGGGCCAACTAGGGGGACTTGAAAATGTGGCTCTAGTCGGAGTGCAATGGCACTGCAGTGCTTAGTGGAAATAATATCTACCGTGTGTTAATTAGTGACTTAATTTTACACGTGCCTATCATGGCAGATGTAGATATGATTGATAGGACTGCAGTAGTGCCATTTAAGGTATAACCTATTCTAATATTAGTTCTAATTAATATAGACTGTAGCCTTGTTAAAACTAAAGTGTGATGATTAGCACTGTTAGTGGAAAACTAGTTAGAGTAGAATAGTGATATTAGCTCTGCTAGTTAAGAATAGAGTAGTGTAGTGGTGATAAGCTATGCTAGTTAAGAATAGAGTAGTGTAGTGGTGATAAGCTATGCTAGTTAAGAATAGAGTAATGATGGATAATTGGGAGACGGGGAAATTGCCCGCTGGGGTTTTGCACTCTGTATGGGTCTTTCCTTGTCATAGCCTGATTCGGCCCTAGGTGGGTAGCTAATCTGCTCTATGACAAAGTTTAGTTAGCTAAAGATCATTAAGCAAGGCAATAGGCTTACACTCAGCCGGTAGGATCAGTGACTAGTACTATCACCAGATGTGTTGTTTCTATCCTAGGTTCCCTACCAGATCCGAGGAAACTCAACAAGTTTTTAGGAAAGGTTCAAATCCCATTCGGAAGAACACCAGTGGAACAGTCAATAAAGTTTCGTACAGAACGTAACTAAAGCTAGAAGGAAGATGATTCACCAAAGAGGGGTGATGATTGTTGATGCACCACACAGCATCAGACAGTAGTAACTAACCGAGAACATTAATTATAATAGTTACATAGTGTGATATAATCTCGTGTAATAGAACACAAGACATGATACTTGAGGCTAGATAGACACGAGTGAGGATCAAGTACATTAACAATTAACATTAATAACTGTGTACACACTATAAAGGACTTGTGCATTCTTTAGGAACGATAGGAACGGACATTGTGTAGGGTGCAACCGGTCCATGATTAACTGTTATTACCACCGGTGTCTATTTCGGATGATCATGAAATGGGATTACCAGAGGTCTACAGAGGCAAGTCAGTATCCGGCAAGATGGTTTCGGCACTGGGTGAGATGTACCTGTTCTGACGTAACGTGCTGTGGTCTAGCCTTGCTAGGATGAGCTGACTGGGTTGTTGTCTGAGAGTCCGATTCTACACACTTTATAGAACACGTCACACATTTTCTTCACATACACGTCTCATATACGTTACACTTTTCTTTTAATAAATTAAGCTGTATTAATTTTTAGAAGCAAGAGTTGTTGAGTATGTTGCGTTGGGGAAGTATGAGAGGGGGCATAGTACGACAGTGAGAGAGTGATAGGAAAAGGTGTCCATAGGCTGATGGAGTGTGTTGGACGGAAGCTGGTGGATTCTCCAGGATATTGAAAGGAAAGAAAAAATATTATAATGTGGGTGTTGACTCTCCTCACTCCAGGGACGACACTTTAAAGGAGGACACGACAGTTGAGGGCAAGCGAGCAAGAGGTAGACAACGATACAAGTGGGAAGATAACATCAAGAGATGGACGAACAGCAGCCTGACAGAATGTATAGTCAAGGCGAGAGACAGACAGTGTTGGAGATCCATTGCAGCCAACCTTCATTGTGGCGACGGCACCTGATTGATTGATCTATCGAATAATTGATTGATTGATTGATTGATACAACAATAAGAAAGAGACAAACAGCGTTTTTTGGTCATGTGATGAAAAGAGAGGCTTTGGAGAACATCGTGACGACTGGAAAGTTCGAAGGGAAGAGAAGCAGAGGCTGAGGAAGAGAAATAATGCTGGATGGATTGAGACGGGGGCATGGAGGAATATCAGCAGCAGAGTTGATCCAGAACACCAAAGACCGAGATATGTGGGGAGACATGAACGCCTTCGCCAGCTGGCAGGGCACTTGATGATGATGATGATGATGATGATGATGATGATGATGATGATGATGATGATGATGATGATGATGATGATGATGATGATGCGGTCAGCGTGCCAAACATACATAGCACCATACACCCAATAAACCTCAAGGTTTGGCAATAAAAATGCCGATAATTATTAACCTGGTGTTTGTCAAGTCTCACTACACTTTGTATGTAGAACAAATGTGAAAAATGAAGTACATAATGTCATGAAAAATGTGCTCCACACTCCATCGTTAATCAATATACAGCGAATGACTTTCGTCTGCTGGAGTATTTCAGTTGTTATGAGATTAAACATCTGATTTCGATGGAGATTGATGACCTCTGATACCTACAATTTTGTAACACAGTGTAAACTATTGGTGATCATGATGATGGTGACAGTGGTCAGATTTTATTTGGGGCGGTCACTGGCTTGAACTGCCAACTTGCACACATGCTCTTCTGATTTTCACCCTTATCTAAGAAGAGTAGGTGTCTGATCTCACTACCAAAGAGCTCCTGGAGTTGTGATACCATTAGATGCCAATGGTTCTGGGGAAGGTCTCCAGCCTCATGCTAGGATCGAACCGTATATCCTTTACGACTCGAGTGGGCATCGCAATCTCCCAGCCCCGTTGCCTAGAGCTATGAAAGAGTTCAGAAAATTGACAAGGGTTTAACAGGCTAGAAGATCGACTTCATTGCACCGGGTTTAATCCCATATGGCTCAGTGTCTTTCCGAAGGACGACCTGCTGAAAGCGTCGAGCAGAGCACGAACTCCTTAGATCCAGTAACAACTCCCAGGATTCTCCGAATCGTTAACCGAATTACGTAGTCCAGAGTCGAACCCACAACCTTCGAAGCGCGAGGCAGTCGGAGTAACAATTTCACAACGGAGTCTCCCAAATAATGACCTTATTGCATTTGTCTGAGAATAAAGGAATCAACATGAAGTGAGTTGATTGGTCATGTTGGGTTATCGGAATATCGGAAGAACTGAGACTGGTGATCTAGAAAGTAAAACAAAATTAATTTAGTTGCATGTCCTTCACAGGACGTTGCAGTCAACCCCAGCATTTTGGCTGGTCGTGATTCATGGGCAAGGTTTACGTTCAGTAGTTTGCTCAATGGCTCGGAACGCTGAAGAAGAAGAAGGAGAAGTTTGCCATTGATTTCTGAACGACCGGAACCTAGATCTTTTTTCGAAAAAACCAGCACCGCTGTGTTTCGAACCTGGGTATATGGGATTACGAATCGCGCTCGTAACGCCTTCGCCACGGAGAATGGAGAATGAACAAATCAACGCGTAGTAAGTCGATTGGTACATATTGGTTTTAACATAAGAAATCCGGCTGGCAATCTTCAAAATAACAAAAGAGAAATAACTACAATATATGAGGAAATAACACAAGAGTTACCCAACACATGATCTCTGTCAAAATAATGTCTTATATAAAGTGGGTATGAACAGAAATGACGGGATATCCGGTTTAAAAGTTCGCGGGGGAAAATGAATGGAAGGTGGCTTCAAGAAGATAAGGGAAAGAACTTTCACACGTTGTCTTTCTGGAATCAATAAACCAGCTGCCAGTTACCGCCCTTTAAAGCTGATTCCGAATTGAAATTAGCCGCATAAATCAGATTTCCACTTTATGAATATCATCAGCGGGTTGTTTCCTGTGCAAGTCATGAATGATTTGTTTCAACCTTTGCTGTGATTTCTTGTTAGTCATGTAGCAATGCACGTAGTTGGCTATTTCTACACACGCGCATGCGTGCGCGCACACATATAGACAAGAACACGCACGTTAGTGTAAAGCCAAGACTCCGGATGCGCGGGTTAGTGTGGTCTCACTCCTGTGGGGTGATCGCGGGCAACTGAATTATACTTGTCAAGATAATAGGTTGTTGAGATGGGATGGGTGGTAGAGAGAGAGGAAACAGAGAGACACAGAGATGAGGACGAGAGAGAGAGAGAGAGAGAGAGAGAGAGAGAGAGAGAGAGAGAGAGAGAGAGAGAGAGAGAGAGAGAGAGGTGGGAGTGAGAACGAGAGAGAATATTCACATTTAAAAATGAAAAGTTAGATATGTTTTTGTTGCAAATAGAAAAAAAAACTTGATGTATGGCTACGTAAAAAAAGGAAAGATTTGATGTATGGCTGTGTTAAAAAAAAAAAAAAACCCGAAGATTTGATTTCTTGGTGCCACGAAAGTTTTGATGTGTTTTTACGTAAAGAGGACATTTTGATGCGGGGTTATTTGAATAGGAAATATGTGATGTGTGGTAATGTAAAAGGGGAAAATGTGATGTGTGATTACGTGAATGGGGAAAATTGCGATGTGTGGCTACGTGAATGGGGAAAATGTGATGTGTGGTTACGTGAATGGGAAAATGTGATGTGTAGTGTTACAATTCTTTGTTTATCTTACGATGTAGTGTTACAATTCTTTGTTTATCTTGCCATGTAGTGTTACAATTCTTTGCTTCTCTTGCAGTGTTGTGTTATTATTCTTTATTTATTTTGTGGTGTTGTGTTACTATTCTCTGCTTCTCTTGCAATGTACTGTTACTTATCTGTGCTTGCCTTGCGAGCCCCTGTAAGACACAGGCGAATGAAATAGTCGGGGACTTAAACACACGGAGAAAAGAATTAAAGACACAGCGCTAAAGGCAAAAGTAAAAGATAGGATGGCTTCGCCTGAGTTAGTTATGGGTCTATGCCGCTGTGTGGCGAATAAAAGACAAAATAATAATGAAAAGAAGACGACGACGAAGAAGAAGAAGAAGAAGAAGAAGAAGAAGAAGAAGAAGAAGAAGAAGAAGAAGAAGAAGAAGAAGAAGAAGAAGAAGAAGAAGAAGAAGAAGAAGAAGAAGAAGAAGAAGAAGAAGAAGAACAACAACAACAACAACAACAACAACAACATAATCAAGAAGATCGCAAGTCCTGCTGAAGACGGCAACAACAAACAAAATGGACGCCGTATAAACAGATCATGACCCAAGCTCTATATATTCTGATATAACTGCGCCATTCGCGAATTGCTCGTTTTATGCCGGCATAAACTGCACAATAAAAACACTGAACAATTTCGGAATATGGGCAAGCTAATGGAATGTTCAACATGCTATTCACGAACGGTTCAACCGTAGTTTTACTTGCTGGATCAAGTTGCTCTTTGCCGGGTCAGAGCAGATATGGAGGCCGAAAGTTCGGCCACGTTTCAAGGCTGGCAAGGTCAAGATGGTTTTTTTGTTTTGTAATTGGAGTTTTAATGTTCTGTGGAGGACAACTCATGGAATCGGTAGCTTGAATCACTCACTGGCAACTTGCCGTCTTGACAGACGATAGTTTGTTATATTGTGCTTTAAAAATTAAAAGGCATAACAACTACAAATCTATGGCGGTAGCGAATGTGACAGATCAGGCCAATTCGCATGGCAAATGTTCATCCACAATTGACGCATGTGTACACGTTGCCACGTCCACCATCATGCAGACAAGGACTTATAACCTATGAAAGCTACCCCCCGATTTGATTCCGAGACCGGTTAAGACCAGGGATGGAGTTCTACCTCTCCATAGCACAAAGCCTGGGCTGAAGTGTAGAAACCATGTGTTGTCCATGCAGTATGGTCCCTCTCTCGGCCTGCTTAGTTTACTCCAGAGGACAAGCAACAACAATACATTTGGCAGAAGACAAGCTGCAAAAGCAGTCGGATCAGCAAAGCAATGCTGTAACTGTCCATCTATCGGAGCTTCGATCCTAGACCAGTTGCCGACGAAGGCTTAGGGCCTGGTGTGCCCTGCCACATTTATCTTTATATTGTATTTACTCGCATCTTGATAAGGCCTGTACTCTCTTAGCTTGAATAGGACATTGGTATATAGCACACTGGAATATAGAGCACTGGAACATAGAACACTGGGATAAAGAGGACTGGAATGTAGAACAATGGGATATAGAGGACTGGAATATAGAACAATGGGATATAGAGGACTGGAATATAGAACACGGGATATAGAGGACTGGAATTTAGAACAATGGGATATAGATGACTAGAATATATAACACTGGGATATAGAGGACTGGAATATAGAACACGGGGATATAGAACACTGGGATATAGATCACAGGGATATAGAACACTGGGATGTAGAACACTGGAATATAGAACACTGGGATATAGAACACAGGGATATAGAACACTGGGATTTAGAACACTGGGATATAGAACATGGGGATATAGAACACTGGGATATAGAACATGGGGATATTGAACACTGGAATATAGAACATGGGGATATAGAACACTGGAATATAGAACACTGGGATATAGAAAACTGGGATACAGAACACTGCGATATAGAACACTGGGATATAGAACACTGCGATATAGAACACTGGGATATAGAAAACTGGGATATAGAACATGGGGATATAGAAAACTGGGATATAGAACACTAGGATATAGAAGACTAGGATATAGAACACTGGGATATAGAACACAGGGATATAGAACACTGGGATATAGAACACTGGGATATAGAACAATGGGATATAGAGGACTGGAATATAGAACAATGGGATATAGAGGACTGGAATATAGAACACGGGGATATAGAGGACTGGAATATAGAACACGGGGATATAGATGACTGGAATTTAGAACAATGGGATATAGATGACTAGAATATATAACACTGGGATATAGAGGACTGGAATATAGAACACGGGGATATAGAACACTGGGATATAGATCACAGGGATATAGAACACTGGGATGTAGAACACTGGAATATAGAACACTGGGATATAGAACACAGGGATATAGAACACTGGGATTTAGAACACTGGGATATAGAACATGGGGATATAGAACACTGGGATATAGAACATGGGGATATTGAACACTGGAATATAGAACATGGGGATATAGAACACTGGAATATAGAACACTGGGATATAGAAAACTGGGATATAGAACACTGCGATATAGAACACTGGGATATAGAACACTGCGATATAGAACACTGGGATATAGAAAACTGGGATATAGAACATGGGGATACAGAAAACTGGGATATAGAACACTAGGATATAGAACACTAGGATAAAGAACACTGGGATATAGAACACAGGGATATAGAACACTGGGATATAGAACACTGGGATATAGAACATGGAGATATAGAACACTGGGGTATAGAACATGGGGATATAGAACACTTGGGTATAGAACACTGGGATATAGAAGACTGGAATATAGAGCATTGGGATATAGAACACTGGGATATAGAACACTGGGATGTAGAACACTGGAACATAGAACACTGGAACATATAACACTGGAACATAGATCACTCGAACATAGATCACTGGAACATAGATCACTGGAATATAGAACACTGGAATATAGAACACTGGGATATATATCACTAGGATATAGAACACTGGGATATAGAACACTAGGATATAGAACACTAGGATATAGAACACTAGAATATAGAACACTGGAATATAGAACATTAGGATATAGAACACTGGAATATAGAACACGGGGATATAGAACATGGGGAGAGAGGGAGGAGAGAGAGAGAGAGAGAGAGAGAGAGAGAGAGAGAGAGAGAGGACACAGAAAGAGGAGACACAGAAAGAGGAGACATAGAGAGAGGAGACACAGATAGAGAGGAGACAGAGAGAGAGAGAGAGAGGAGACACAGAGAGAGGAAATACAGAAAGAGGAGACCCAGAGAGAGGAGACACAGAGAGAGGAGACACAGAGAGAGAGGAGACAGAGAGAGATGAAACAGAGAGAGAGGAGACACAGAGAGAGTAGCACACAGAGAGGAGACAGAGAGAGAGGAGACACAGAGAGAGTAGCACACAGAGAGGAGACAGAGAGAGAGAGAGAGGAGACAGAGAGGAGACAGAGAGAGATGAGACAGAGAGGGAGGAGACAGAGAGAGAGCTGAGACAGAGAGAGAGGAGACACAGAGAGAGGAGACACAGAGAGGAGACAGAGAGGAGACAGAGAGAGATGAGACAGAGAGGGAGGAGACAGAGAGAGAGTTGCACACAGAGAGGAGACAGAGAGAGAGGAGACAGAGAGGAGACACAGAGAGAGATGAGACAGAGAGGGAGGAGACAGAGAGAGAGGGCTGAGACAGAGAGAGAGAGGAGACACAGAGAGAGGAGACACAGAGAGGAGACAGAGAGGAGACAGAGAGAGATGAGACAGAGAGGGAGGAGACAGAGAGAGATAGCTGAGACACAGAGAGAGGAGACGCAGAGAGAGGAGACACAGAGAGAGGAGACACAGAGAGAGGAGCACACAGAGAGGAGACAGAGAGAGAGAGGAGACAGAGAGAGAGAGAGGAGACACAGAGAGAGAGGAGACACAGAGAGAGGAGACACATAGAGAGAGAGGAGACACACAGAGAGGAGACACACAGAGAGAGGAGACACATAGAGAGAGGGGAGACAGAGAGAGAGGAGAGACAGAGAGAGGAAACAGAGAGAGAGAGATAGAGAGAGAGAGAGGAGACAACAGCAGCGGCACAGAGAGAGGAGAGAGAGAGGAGACCGAGAAAAAAGAGAGAGAGAGAGAGAGAGAGATCCGGTGACAAACCCCGCCCCTCTCATACCGCTTGTCGCCTCTGTTCATAAATGCCCTCTTTATTTCCCACGATAATTACTGCTAGTTGTTTCCTGTAAATATTTGTGATTATTCCGAGATCTTTCTCATCAGTTTTTATGGCCTCCAATATTTTTATCAGTTCATCATATTTTGCTTTATCAAATGCCTTGATGTAATTTATGATTGACGCCTTGCCGTCTTCACAGACGAAAGCTTGTCACCTTGCACTGGGGACAAAAGACATGACAACTACGACCGATGGCGGTAAGGCCTTGGATGTAGTTATACCTCTCCATAACACAAAGCCTGGGCTGAATTTAGAGACCATGTATTGCCCATCAAAGACCCCTCTGCCATACACCGCAAAGTACTATCCATCCATCCATCATGTGCCATGCCGGTAAGCGTGGGCGGTCATGTTCTGCCATCTCACTCGATCACCAGAGTCGTGGATCAGCTCCGTGTTTCTGTCTCGACCATGCCACAAGGCCAAGCCATCCAGGTACTTGCTTCTAGGTCTTCCCCTTGGTCTGTTCCCCTCGATCTTACCAGTTGTCACCAAGTTCTCCAATCCATTTCTTCTCATAACATGCCCAAAAAATTTTGACTGTCTACGTCTAATTTCTCTAATCAATTTACGATCTTCATTTGTTTCTTGAAGGACTCGTTCATTGGTCTTTCTGGCTGTCCATGGTATTCTTTGCATTTTCCTCAGACACCACATCTCCACAACCATAAGATGTTTTTCAGCCTGACTGCTCATTGTCCACGCTTCACATCCATATAAAAGTACAGGTTCAATGTAGCATCTCAACACTCTTTTTCTCGTTTCAATTGACATCTTTTTATTGG
Organism: Cepaea nemoralis; assembly: GCA_014155875.1. Lineage (NCBI taxonomy): Eukaryota > Metazoa > Mollusca > Gastropoda > Stylommatophora > Helicidae > Cepaea > Cepaea nemoralis. Next base: position 328,114 of record JACEFZ010010473.1, on the reverse strand, counting down.
TCAATATATTTTTCATCTTGCTAAAGGCTACTTTTGCTATGGCGATTCTTGTTCTAATCTCTTCAAGGCATCTCCCATCAGATGATATTACTGTTCCGAGATAATTGTACCTGCTCACTTGTTGAAGAATATTCCCATTTACTTGTATATTACATTGTGGTATTTCGTCCTTCCTAGTGACGACCATGTCTTTTTACAATTTAATTCTAACCCTAGTTGTTCACTGTGTGTAACAATCGCATCTACTAAATTTTGCAGGTCCTGTTCATTGTCTGCAATCAAGACTGTATCATCTGCATATCTAATGTTATTGATGCATTGTCAAAGACTGGAACGTAACCCCTCCACCGGGAAGAGCAGTCAACCTCGAAGAGACCAAGAGGTGATACGGTGCCCCGAGGTAAGGGCAGGGGAGATGGTGAAATGGGAGATGGGTAACTAGTTCTCTCATGAGACACGGAGGCGTTGACCAGAGGGTTAGCACTCTGGTCACGACAGCATCCCGCCTACATGATAGCCACGAACGCTACTCAACAGGAGAAGCTAATGTAAGCGTGGCGAGTGGCATGACACGCAAAAGGCGAAGGACGTTTCAAGGTCCCTCCGCGTGGTGTGTAACCACGCGAGGAGAATCGGCAGACGGGAGACGGGACTTGTAGTGTTCAGATCGTAGAATAGTGATAGGAGTTTTGTGTAACCAAATAGATAGAGAATTAGCATAGGCTTTAGGAAACTAGTGATAGGCAATTCTGTGGCTTTGTGTGTGGGTGTAATAGCGACTGTCATATAATTGTAACGAGCCAACGGCAATAAAATGTACCATGTATTTTCCTCGCACACGACTTGCAAGTTTCTTGTATGGTGTGGGAGAAGAATCCGATGATGCCTGGCACATGAGTTGTTGACAGGCAAGGATTAATGTGGTGTCAGAAGTGGTGCTTGGACGAAAAGTCAAGCTAATCCACTCTTCCACGGCTCCTAGACTAGGGTTTAATTTGTGTCAGTGACGGTAATTTGTGCAGACAAGAACAAGTTGCGGGCTAAGGTTGTGCCTATCGTGACGAAATATATTGTGTAATTGTGTTTATTAAATGATTGTTTAGTTAAATCATGTGTTCTTCAAAATTGTAAGTATTGATATTCTTATTTTCTTGCATTTATTTATGTACTTACCTATTTATGTATGAATAAGTACCAAAGATGATTCATGGCGGAGCGATACACAGCCAGCCGACATTATCGATTTTTGCAAGCTAAAAATAGCGCTGCGCGTCTGACGTAGGATAATTGACAAGCAGTTTTCCTACGCCATTTGCATTCAGCAGTCGAGTGGTTACAAAATCGTCAAGCGGCTGCCCGCCTGAATCTGTACATTATATTATTTATTATTTGTTGATTTAAGTTAGTAATTGAATATATTTATTTATTTAAACATTATTATGATATTTTTATTTATTTAAAAGCAGTTATGGATAGTTTTGTTCGTACTTTTTCTTCGTTTACTGTCACGATGGGACTACTTTCTGGCTATGCAAATTAGACTTGGTTTGCACAACACTTACATAAAGTAAACTAGGATAGTGACGAAAGGCATATACGGTTAGAACGAAGACAGGACATTGACATTAAATATTAATTAACCCTAAATTCTTGTTTGTTCGTGGGCTTGTCATTGTCATTGTCCCAATTTGTCTAGAAGATCATTTCGTTTACCAGTTGCTAATTATTGCTGCTCTGCAAATCAGGGTGAACAACAGCTGAGCAGATAACGCGTGTGTATGTCGGTGTGCCAAACAAGGTGTCCTGATTACAAAACGTGTGTCTATGCCAAAGTGCCAAACAAGGTGACCTGTGTTGCCGGATTGCTGTTCCCTGATTCTCGGGAACATTAAGTTGAGTATACCCAATATGTTTGGCATGCAATGTGATTAATAGTGCATCTCTTTTTCAGCTTGCGATACACTAGCATATTTTTGTACTCTGATTTTTCAGGGAAAAAAATTTTCAGCAGTATAAACTGAGAGTACAATTGGTAGTGCTCAGCGATTGACAAACATAACATATCAAAGATATATAAGTGATATAACAGTTCAGTGTAGGTCAACGCAAGCTAGTACTCAACAATCATGGCTAACTTAGCTGATTTCGTAAAAGCAGGTAAAGAATTTACAATACACAGGTAAAGAGCTAGAAGAATATGCTGATAGGAAATTTAAAGAAGCAAAAGATGCAGAGAGAGACGAACGCGCACGGGAAAGAGAACAAGAAAGACAGCATCAAAAGGAGATGGCACAACTAGCTGAGATAACAAAACAAAAACAGCTAGAAGATGACAAAAAGATTAAACAAAAAGAATTAGACGTTAAACAACAACAGTTAGAACATGATAGAGAGTTAAACAACAACAGTTAGAACATGATAAGGAGATTAAAAAGAAAGAACTAGAACTAAGCAAACTAGATCAGGAGAAGACTAAAACTAGATCAAGAGAGAGAACTAAAGCAAAAAGAGATAGATGAAATGGCTAGAGTTAAGGAAAAAGCAAATACAAGTAGAATCAGAGACACAGTTAAGATGAAAGGTATGGATGTAGACTCACACGCAGAGATCTCTGCCACTAAACTAAAAAGTCAACAAGAGGAAAATAAGTTCAATAAATACAAAAACATTATCAAACCATATTGTAAAGATGATTCCATATCAGCCTGGACAGAAAATGTAGAGTATCAATTTAAATATCACCAAGTTCCAATAGAGATGTGGGCTATGATTTATATGAAAAATCTGAGTGGTGAGCCCCTTAAAGTGATAGAATCTATACCAATTGAGCTTAGATCTAACTATCAATACATCCATGATAGGATTATGCAGCACTTTTTACTTGATGCCCCTGGGTATCAGGTTCAGTTCTCAAATTTAAAACCTAAACCTAGTGAGACTTTTATTGATTACGTCTCAAATGTTCAGAGTGTACTAAATAGGTGGCTTAAAGCAGCTAACATAGGAAAAGACTTTGATAGATTAAAAAATTTAATAGCTATGGATAAAGTTATATCCACCATACCATCTCCTTTTGCTAAATTTTTGCAACAGTCAGACATTGAGAACATCGAGCAGTTTGAAAAGAAAGGCTCAGCATATTTTTCTTCTAACAGAGATATTTTTAAGACTTCAAATGACTCTGAAATAGTTTCCTTTGTGAAAGACCAACCAAAAAACTATCAGAGTAACAGAAAACCCTTTCAGAAACACGACATCAAAGATAGGAAAGTGTCAAAATGTATTTACTGTCAACTTTTGCATGACACTTATTCTATGTGTGACAAATCGCCGAAAGTATCCGGCGCATCTTGAAAATTGTTATTAAGAAGCAACAAAGTAAAAGATCTGCATACAGGCGTGCAATCAAATGTTTTTTTTGTTCCAGCTATGGCCATTATTCAAATAAGTGCCTGGCCGCCAACGTATGAAAGCCAACAATGCTGATTTGATTGATTACATCTTCTGATAGTGGTAGTGAGAATGAGTGTGATGTTGAAAATGACTTACCTGTTAACCAAGCTGAAGATGTGTGTTGTGTAAACGATATGTTGAGCTTTGACAGTTGTGAACGATGTCACCAATTTCATGCAGACGGAAAACTAGAATGTGGACATACAGTCACATGCTCAACTGAGAAGTGTGAATGCAGCATTAGCCTCCAGAGGCAATTTGGTGTTCCACAATGCAATGGTCAATGATACACCATGCCAATGTTTGCTGGACAGCGGCAGCACCCTTATTGGTCTTAGAAAGGATCTAGTGAGTCCAGGTGATTATACAGGCGACTCTGTCAAATGCCGAACCTTTTCGGGTAACATTGAAATTTACCCTTTGGCCAAAGCCCGTATTAACACTCCTTTCCTTTCTGGTACCTTTACTTGTGCAATACTTGACAACCCTTGTACTGATTTAATTTTGGGTTGTTTACCCCAACTGAAACATTGTACTAGCGATGAAATAGCTACATGGGAAAGATTACATGTAGCTAACGTAACAGCTAGAACAGACACTGTAAAACATCAGGACACACTACAAGATGAGAGACTACTGTTGCTTTCTCCAACTAGCACAGATGATACCAACAGACAAAAATTCATAGAACAGCAGAAAGCTGATCCTAGTGTGTCTCCATATTTAAAATTATTGAAAGAAAGATCCAAAGTGACCAAAAATGCTTCATGGTTCTTTAGACCTAACAATGGCTTTCTTACTAGGTATTGTACAACTTATAACCATGAGACGGCACATGTGTCACCGTTCGTTGATCGCCTTGCGTACGACAAAGCCAGGGCCAAAATTCAGGCTCATTTTTGTGGGCCAGGTTTTTCCAATAATATAAAATTATGTTGTCGTAAAGGTAAACATCCTACAGCTGAAGTACAACCTTCTATACTGGCTTCTAGGCCTGTGAGAGGGAGAGTCAAATTTACCAATACACAGACAAGGGTGCTTAAACAATTGATCTTGGACCAGGTCAAGACATACTTGTGTAACGTCCAGACAAACGAAATGGCAAGGACCATTCAAGGTGGCACGTAAGATTTCAAATGTTGACTATGAAATATCAATAAACGGACACTTAAAGATATTCCATGTCAACATGTTGAAACCTTACTTTTCACGACAAGAGACAGAAGTAGAGACAGACGAACACGGTGCACCCACACCTAGTGATCAGACGACAGACGTACACAACGCAACTACACTAGTTAGCGAGACTGGCAGATCCGACAATGTCCATACACTTAGCGAGAAAACAGAATGCGCACTTAGCACCACCACCTGTACTGAATCAGGTAGACGACGACGGAATGGAACTGCCTGTTCCCATTGTAGACAAGACTGCGACAATGGAGAGTATACATATAGATCAGGGACTAACAGACAGTCAACGACGACAATTAGTGGAATTAGTGACGGAGTACAAAGACATATTTTCTGACATCCCAGGTAGGACGGACAGAATCGAACACTCCATTCTTCTTTCGGACTCTAAACCTATCAAATGCAGGCCGTACTCTATCCCACTCAGCTATAGGGAAAATCTGAATAAAGAAATTCTAAATCTAGAAGCTAGTGGGATTATCCAAAAATCGACATCTGAGTACTCTTTTCCAATCGTCCTAGTTAAGAAGAAAGATTCCACAATTCGTCTGTGTGTAGACTATCGAAAGCTCAACAACATCACTAAGATCGACGCAGAACCAATTCCTTCCTGCGAAGATCTTATCCTTGACATGTCTACTTCCAAAATCTTTTCAAAACTAGATCTTACTAAGGGATATTGGCAGGTCCCTATGCAGACTCAATCCATTCATCTTACTGCTTTTTCAACACCTTTAGGACTGTACGAGTGGCGTTTTCTTCCCTTTCGGACTTCGAAATGCTCCTGCCACTTTCGTACGCTTAACTAGAGATCTACTGCATGGAGTGACGAATACTGTGACCTATATAGATGATATATGTGTCCATACTGATGACTGGACAACACACTTACTGAAACTGAGACATGTCTTTGATAGGTTGCGACTCCTCGGTCTCACTGTCAAACCGAGCAAAGTTGAATTAGGCCTAAAAGAAATTGATTTTTTGGGTCATGTCATTTCTCAATGTCAACTAAAGACTGACAATAGAATCTATTACGAAAATTATGAATCTGACCATGCCTACCACAAAGAAACAGGTCAGAAGCCTTTTGGGATTAGTAAACTACTATAGTAAATTTATACCAAATTTAGCGGAAATTACAAGTGTATTTTCCAACGTGTTAAAAGCATCTGTAAAATTAGATGTCAAAGATGCATTATTAATTTCTGCATTGTCAAAATTGAAAATCCTTTTTAGTAATGTACCAATCCTCCGCTTGCCTAATCCTAGGCTCGTTTATTATCTTAGGACAGATGCCAGCAGGATCTCCATCGCTGCAGTACTAGGCCAATTTTATGAGGGCATCTTCCACCCGATTTGCTACGTGAGCCGTAAGATCACACCTGCTGAGTCCAGATATTCCATATCAGAGTTGGAAGCCCTAAGCGTCATCTATGCGGTGAGAAAGCTCCATCGATTTCTGGCGGGTGTGCACTTCATCGTCCAGACCGACAACTCCCCGATCACGGTCATACAGAGTGGTGTACATCGAAATGACCGGATATACAGGTGGTCGCTGATCCTCCAAAACTATACGTTTAGTATAGAACATATCAAGGGTAAGGACAACATTCTGGCTGATACCCTTAGTCGACCATCTGAGGTAGAAATACCTGAAATTCCACATAGAAGTGTAGAGTAGTAGTTATTAAATGAGTACATAATAATATTCTATGTGAAATATGTTACATATACACCGACATTATGTGCTTAATCATGCACCAAGAACAGTGAACTACCATGTGTCCGTAGACATCAAAAGAAGAACTGTGCTCCGAAGACAAATTAACACCGGGTGAACTGGGACAGCTCATTACCTACTAAGCTCCATTCCGGTGTATCGGTTGTGTTAAGCACAGAAAAACAGTGTCAGAACAGTACATAAATACAGACACGAAAATAGTGATCTACGACACCAGCTAACTCTACAGGTGCACTACCCATAGGACTCAAGTATGACTGTGCAATGTATTTCAGATACCCAGGCCAATTGTGTATATATAGTATGCCTATAAAACCAATGTACAAACATTCAGGCAACAACTAACCTGAGGTAACTGAATACCATGTATATAAACTTATTGTGATATGTAAGATAACATTTTAAGATAGTGATAAATTAGAGTTAAATTAGGAAATATAATAGTTTTCATTTTTTTAATAGTTTAGATAGTTCAGTAATTGACCCACTTACTTAGCTTAAAAATTAAATTAGAATAGTAATTTAGACGTAATAATAGTTAATTACAAACTAGATTAAAGTTTTGATAGGAATAGTACCATTTAGGTTGTTACATTTCACTTAACTTCATTGCAGTTCAATTCATTCCATCCTAATGAACCATACCATCTAGCAAACATTACCATTTACTATTATCATCATTTTATATAGTAATAGGATAAAAAGATTAGATAATTGAACATACAGCATTTACATCATTTAGATTAAGAACATCAGTCATATATTTTGTTTTGCAGTTAAAAACATTAGATATAATTGTGTTATATTTCACATTACCCATTTTTATAAAGGTACATAATTTGTTTTCACATTACCCACTTCAGAAAGATACATAACTCATATCACATCAACTTCATTTAAATAGTTAGATTACATCCCTTAGAATAGATAAAGATTAGGATTAATGAAAGCATATCTTAGCACTAATGTTACAAAATATATTAAAGTAGTTAACACATTAAATACATATTTATAGAATTAGTATTAGTATGTCAGTATTTAGAGTTTTAGTTTAGTAGAACACAGTGGTTGATAAGACCAAGGGTACAAACCATCAACCCTTTCTCTTGCATGTAAATATAATGTAAATATATGACTCGTGCAGCGATTGTCGCACAGTCATTGAGCTCAACTTTCTCAAACTGAGCCAAATTTGTACAGTGTCACTCCAAGGTTTTTAAATAATTGGAAGGATAAAAGATGTGTGACAGGATTAAGGGTGAAAGACGTGTAACAGAAGTGTGAAAGTGAGAGCGAATGTGAAAGATACAGAAGAGAGTGATAGTGGTCAGCGAGTTTTTTCTGCTGCTCATCGCGACTTTTAAATTGTTGGCTGCGTTAAGTGTTTGTTTTCGTTGATGAAAATGTGCTGTTGTGAATGTGTTGTGTGTAATTTAGTTTAGATCTTACATTATGTATTTTAAGGTTCATAATAAGGGAACGTAGTCACGAATTAGTGTTATACACTTGTTTGTGGCACATTTAACCGAATTATGGCACTTAGAAAACTAACATACATACACATGATAGTTAGATACACAGGTTAGAAGTTAGATCAGAATATTAATTACATCCAAACACACAAACAACCAGAAAAACAAACACATAAATTACATACATATTTTGTTGATCAAAGGGAGATAACTTCGGGTCAGGGGACATAATAGACAACGAAACACTAACTTAACAGTGAAATATAACTTTACACGCGGAAGCGAATAGGTAAAGCCTGTCGCACACACCTTGTGTAATGGTTGTTAAATATTATATAGGGGGACATGAAGCAATTCATGTGTTGACCCTAAGAAAGTCAACTTTGTATGGGTAGTAAGTTAATTTACTATGTGAGGGCAGGTCTTATAAGACAACGGTCCGGTTCAGACATACCTCTAATAAATATAATATTGCATGTGAGAAGAAGGCTCACGCCAACCAGACAAGTTTGTGGCGATTGCCAGTAGCCAAGTAAAGTGTTACTACATTGTGACAATAGTCAGTAGAAGTCTATTAGAGTGCCCAAAGCCAGGTTATCTACAGTCTTTGACAAAAATTAGAGACACTAATTTTTTTAGAAACCTCTTGCGTCACAACCAGTGAGTGAAAGTTGATGACGCAACACAGGAGGGGAGGGTGTGTGTCAAAGACTGGAACGTAACCCCTCCACCGGGAAGAGCAGTCAACCTCGAGGAGACCAAGAGGTGATACGGTGCCCCGAGGTAAGGGCAGGGGAGATGGTGAAATGGGAGATGGGTAACTGGTTCTCTCATGAGACACGGAGGCGTTGACCAGAGGGTTAGCACTCTGGTCACGACAGCATCCCGCCTACATGATAGCCACGAACGCCACTCAACAGGAGAAGCTAATGTAAGCGTGGCGAGTGGCATGACACGCAAAAGGCGAAGGACGTTTCAAGGTCCCTCCGCGTGGTGTGTAACCACGCGAGGAGAATCGGCAGACGGGAGACGGGACTTGTAGTGTTCAGATCGTAGAATAGTTGATAGGAGTTTGTGTAACCAAATAGATAGAGAATTAGCATAGGCTTTAGGAAACTAGTGATAGGCAATTCTGTGGCTTTGTGTGTGGGTTTAATAGCGACTGTCATATAACTGTAACGAGCCAACGGCAATAAAATGTACCATGTATTTTCCTCGCACACGACTTGCAAGTTTCTTGTATGGTGTGGGAGAAGAATCCGATGATGCCTGGCACATGAGTTGTTGACATGCATCGTCCCCCAATGTTGATTCCTTCCATATCTTCAATATCTCTGAAATTACTTTCACTGTACAGGGAAAACAGATCTGGAGACATTACACATCCCTGTCTCACACCCTTTTTAATAGACTGATATTGGCTTACTTCATTATTAACTCTTGTGGCAGCTTGTTGTTTCCAATATATGTTTTTTACAAGTCTAAGATCTTTTCCATCATTTGTAGATCTTCAAGCATCCTTATCATGTTGACATGTCTCACTTTATCAAAAGCCTTTGTGTAGTCAATAAAGCAAAGGTGTAGATCTTTGTTTACTTCTATAGAACGTTCGATTATGTTTCTCAGTATATACACAGCATTTACTGTACCCTTAAACCCACATTGTTCTTCTCCTATTTCAGGTTGTATTTTCCTCCTAACTCTTTGCATGATAATTCTTAGCAAAATCTTCGTGATGTGACTCATTATACTAATTGTTCGATGTTGATCACATTCCAAGGCTCCTGATTTCTTTGGGATTGCAATAAATACAGAATTACATAACTCCTGAAGTACTATATTGACATTAAATGACAGTTTTGTTGTTGTTGACAGTTTGACAGTATTGCCCATGCAGCACGGGCCCTCTCTCGACTTGCCTAGTTTACTTCAGAGGAAAGGTGTCACCAATATGTCTGGAACAAGACAAGCTGCAGAAGCTGCCAGATCATCAAAGCAATGCTCTAACTGAGATCCATTGTGGAGACGGCACCTGATTGATTGATTGACTGACTGGCTGATTGATCGATTGATTGATTGATTGATTGATTGATCGTTGATTGATAGACCGATCGATTGAAGATTGAATAAATGACTGATTAACTGATTGATTAATGATTGATTGACTAGCTGACCGACCAATTGATTGGTCGATGATTGATTGATGGTTGATTAATTGACTGACCGATTGATTGACTGATTGATTGATGATTGATTGATTGATGGTTAGTTGGCTGATTGATTGAATGATTGACTGACTGATTGATTGACTGACGGGGTGCTGTCGTAGATTATCACCTAGATGTTTGCATTGCCCTACTGGTGTGTTTGATTCCCGTCGGGGCTGTTTGGAATTTTAAAAATTGACATTGGTCTCTAGGCCGATCCCGCTGAACAAGGGTACCAGAAAGTGAATCAGGAAGTAAAGGCAGAAGGCGTGGTAATAAAATAATGGAGGTCGGCATGGCTGAATGGATATGAGAGCTTGCTCTTAAACTTCCGGTGTGCTGATGGAGAAGTAGCGGGTTCAACCCCTACACCGGTCAGTTGAACTATAATGAGGACTTCTCGTCCTTGACTTGGGGACGTAAATTACAAGTATCCAGAAGTCGGAGTGGTTTAGCCTGATGGCGAGGGACACTGGTAGTAGGAAAAGTCGGCTAACACGAGCAAAAATGAGTCCATTGTGGACTACACTCGAGTTCAAAGTGAGCGAACGAATTAAAAGTAATAATGATTTGTCCTAATGTAGTTTACTGCTATGGGGTCTGTAATGTCCTAGCGTCACCACACATCGTAGCGTCACCACATGTCATAGCGTCAACACATGTCATAGCGTCACCACACATCGTAGCGTCACCACACCACGTAGCGTCACCACACATCGTAGCGTCACCACATGTCATAGCTTCACCACACCACGTAGCGTCACCACACATCGTAGCGTCACCACATGTCATAGCGTCACCACATGTTATAGCGTCACCACATGTCATAGCGTCACAACATGTCATAGCGTCACCACACAACGTAGCGTCACCACATGTTATAGCGTCACCACATGTCATAGCGTCATCACATGTCGTAGCGTCACCACATGTCATAGCGTCAACACATGTCATAGCGTCACCACATGACGTAGCGTCACCGCATGTCGAAGGCCGCAGTGCACGAAGAAACGGGTGGTCAGTCTTTCCCTCACTTTCGCAGGCGACGAGTCCGATAACGCTCATAACATTACCAGAGCAGTTCCCTGTCCACCACGCTAGTGCGACCTCTGGCCGGCCTTAAACCCACCACATCAGCCACTGCGGGCAGTTTGGTCTGTTCAAATATCTGTACAGCACCATATGACCAGTGGGTTTAAGCGTGTAAGAGGGAAATTTACTTTTCTCTTTTTTTCATTTCAACAATTTGATTTTTTTTTTTGGGGGGGGGGGGGGGGGGGGGGTGTTATTTTTGGTTATATATTTTAATTTTTTTGGGTGGGTTATATCTTCATATCTTTTTTTTGGGGGAGGGGGGGAGGGGGGGGGGGGTTTATATTTTCATTTTTTTGTTTTGGTTGGGTTATGTTTTCATGTTTTTTTGGTTGAGTTATATTATCATGTTTTTTTTTTGTTGGGTTATATTTTAATTTTTTTTTTTTTTGGTTGGGTTATATTTTCCTCTTTTTTTTTGGTTGGGTTATATTTTCATATTTTTTTGGTTGGGTTATATTTTCATTTTTTTTTTTTGGTTGGGTTATATTTTCATTTTTTGATTGGATTATATTTTCATTTTTTTTGGGTTTGGTTATATTTTTCATTTTTATTTGGTTGGGTTATATTTTCATATTTTTTTGGGTTGGGTTATATGTTCATTTTTTGGGGGGTTGGTTATATTTTCATTATTTATGGTTGGGTTATATTTTCATTTTTTTGGGTTGGGTTATATTTTCTTTTTTTTTTTTCGTTGGGTTATATTTTCATTTTTTTGGTTGGGTTATATTTTCTTTTTTGTTGCGAGTGAGGGGGGGGGAGGGTTATATGGTTTGGGTTATATTTTCATTTATTTGGTTGGGTTATATTTTCATTGTTTTGGTTGGGTTATATTTTAATTTTTTGGTTGGGTTATATTTTCATTTTTTTTTTTAATGGGTTATATTTTCATTTTTTTGGGTGGGTTATATTTCCATTTTTTTTTTAATGGGTTATATTTTCATTTTTTTGGTTGGGTTATATTTTCATTTTTTTTTAATGGGTCATATTTCATTTGTTTGGTGGGGCTTTATATTCCATTGTTGTTTCGCTGCGCTCGTCCTTGAACTGAAGGGTAGTTCATACACGCGCTACTACTTTTAGTACAATGGACTGCATTTTTCGTGTGAATTAGCTTTCCCTATTAACAGTGTCCCTTGCCTTCAGGCGAACCCACTCCGACTTCAGAGGTACTTGTAATTTACGTCCCCAAGTCTAGGACAGGAAGTCAGCAGTTTAGTCCAACTGTCCTGTGTGGGGGTTAAACCAGCTAACCTCGGCACCAGCACACCGGATGTTTAAGAATGAGAGATTTTATCCATTCGGCCATACTGAACTCCCATATTTTTTTTCTGTGTATTTCTTAATAAGGTTTTCCCTTGTGTACAGTCATCTCTTGTGATGTTTATGCCAGGTGTTTTTAAGCAACCCATCTTTTATTTTTGTCAAATCGATACCTTTTGTCACCTCTTCCCTTTTGTATTCCTAAAGCATAGCAGTCGACACGATTGACGGGATAAAAGCACTCGTCCTTAAACTTCCACTGCGCTGATGGCGAGGTAGGGCGTTCTATCCCTGCACCGGCATTAATTTTGACTTTGACGTTGATTTCTTGTTCAGAAAGCCATGGCAAACTACTGGATGTAAAAATGCCTAGGAAATCAAGCTGCTTTTGATAGCACCTCTCACAAACGGCGTGTAACAAAACTGAATGGCGGACCAGACATTCCATTGTTGCCTTTCTTATTTTTGCGTTGGAAGGCCCCGAGTATCATGTTGAGTTCTTGTGACGGACGGAAAAACGTTCATATAGACAGACAGGCTGACAGACAGACAGTCAGACGGACAGACGGACAGGCTGACAGACAGACATATAGACAGACAAAGAGACAAACACACATGCAGACAGATGAAATGTTATGTGAGAAACTCAGACTTATCAAAAAGATATCATGATGAAAATAAAATGAGGATTCAATGTGCGTCCGAGTGGGGAAAGTAGAGCTTCCCGAAGAGAGAGGGGGAGAGAAGGGAAGAAGGAAGAGAGAGGGGGAGAGGGGGAGAGAGAGAGGTAGAAAGAAGGAGGGGTGGAGGGAGAGGAGGGAAAGGGAGTGAGAGAGAAGGGAGAAGGAGAGCGAGTGAGGGGAGAGAGAAAGAGAGAGAGAGAGAGAAAGAGGGGAAGAGGGAGACAGGAAGAGATTGAAAGCAAGAAAGAGAGAGAACGAGAGAGAAAGAGAGGGGTGAGATGGAAAGAGTGGGAGAGGTAGAAAGAGAGAGGGGGAGAGAGAAGTAGAGGGGGAGAGAGAAAGAAAAAGAGAGAGAAAACAAACACATATAAAATTAGACAACAAAAAGAAGAACTGTCACAGGAAGTTGACGCCAGATAAATTTGACCGCTAAATAATAGACAATACGAGAGAATGATTGGCCAGCGTCAGGGAGTTCACCAATCAAAAACGAAATCTCAAACACGCCCCTCCCACCTCCCACCCAAAACCCACCCAAACACCCAGAAACAAAGAACACATTTTAAGAAGCGGAAACCTTAAAGTTCACGATTAGTGATAGTTTGATGTGGGCCGGATCGATTCGGTTCATATCACATTTCAGAAACTATTACATTCACAAGTCTTTCTGTGATGAAGTTCAAGAAATAATGAACCCAGCTTAATTTCGTGTGGTATGTTGCAATACTGCGGTTGGCTTATTTTATCTTTGACCAAACGGCCACGCAGACATGATGGGGCAGTGTCAAACTGCATAGTAATGAGTATCATTCATGTTTGTACATCAATTAAAAGCGAAGATATTAATTTTAGTGACATAATTATGTTTGATCTATGTCAGGATTTAGTCAGATATGACTGAGCTGCCTACCGTATGACAGTAGACATTACTACCTGCTTTCTGTTAGCGCCGAATGTTGGACGGCGCTTACCAAACCCGACACCACATTGTCCCTGCGGCTTCGGGCAGAGGAGCGCAATTGGGAGGGTACAAGCCTTATCCTGGTGCGAGGAAAAGCAACCTAAAGACAAAATGTCATGGCAGGGCAGACCAGCCCCTAAGCCTTGGTTGGCAGCTGGTCTAAGATTGAAGTTACGACAGGCGGACAGTTAGAGTATTGTTTTGTTTATCTGGCAGCTTCTGCAGCTTGTCTTGTTCCAGATGTTGTGGTATTACCTTTCCTCTGGTGTACACTATTCAGGCCGAAAGAGGAATCATGCTGCACGGACAACAAATGGTCTCTACATTTGAGACCAAGCTTTGTGCTATGGAGAGGTATAACTCCATCCTTGGTCTTAACCGGTCTCGGAATCACAGCGAGAGGTACAGTTACGAGTTATTAGTTCTTGTCAATTGGCGTAGACATGGGGCGCCACGGGTTGTCTCTGACGATGGGAGACACTTACAGGTGTCACTGATCAGCTATCGCCAGCCTCAAGCTGGGCAGCCTCTGGCTCTCCACCCCTACCCCCATGTCTGATATGTTTCTTCAGTCTTCGTGGGTTGACTGGTGGGTTGGTTGGTTAAATGATTGTCGAGTGGTTGTTGGTTGATTGGTGGGTTGGTTGGTGAAGTGACCTGTGTGTTAAATGACAGGCCACAAATGAACACCATTGGCAATATTTCTACAGTGTCCTTTTGAGATCGTTGCGTGAGTGAAGGGCGGAGCTAGATTTCGGTGATCGCCATTGGTTGAAAAGTTGCCGGGTACCAACCAATCAATGAAGCCATAACTATTCATGTCTGTCAACTTGTCTTGTCAGACCCTGTAACTGAGAGACTTTGACTTTTCTCGTAGGTGTTAAGAAAATGTCAGTTGCATATCCTTTACAGAGCGTCGCAGTCAACCCCAGCATTTTTGTTGGCTGTTTGTCATTTCTAGGCATTTTTACGTTCATTAGTTTGCGACTGATTTCTGAACGACAGGCACTCATACCATTATATGAAAGTTAGCTCAAGACTGTCAACTTCCATATCTTCAGCAGCTGTGTTTCGAACGCGGTAAGCGGGATTACGAACTGCGTTTGCAACTCCTTCGCCACAGCGCCGACTTAGATGTTATACGAATGAATATTGTCATCCGACATCATCATCGGGTGCCCTAGCGTTTCTTTTAGATGTTACACGAATGAATATTGTTATCCGACATCATCATCGGGTGCCCTAGCGTTTCTTTTAGATGTTACACGAATGAATATTGTTATCCGACATCATCATCGGGTGCCTTAGCGTTTCACTTAGATGTTACATTAATTAATTAATTAATATTGTCACTCTACATCATCATCAAGTGCCCTAGCGTTTCTCTTAGATGTTACACCAATGAATATTGTCATTATACATTCATGTCTCTCCACAGATCTCGGTTCTTGATGCTCCTGATCAACTCTGCTGATGATACTCCACCACGCCCCCGTCTCAATCCATCCAGCATCATTTCTCGCGGTTTGTCTCTGCTTCTTCTCC